>LBNU01038667.1:41558-59376 GCA_014162995.1 Artemisia annua
AAACTCGCTAGCTGTATGAAATAGCAAACTCGCTATAATAGTTCGTTTCCCAAACTCGCTACGAAGTATTGTTGACCAAACTCGCTAGCATAAATTTTTATCCAAACTCGCTACCCAAAATCTTGACCAAACTCGCTAGGTAGAAAGATTTTCCCAAACTCGCTACTCAAAATCTTGACCAAACTCGCTAGCTAGAAAGATTTTCCCAAACTCGCTACTAAACCCTAAATTTTCAAACTCGCTATTAAACCCTTAAACTCCTTGAGTACGTACTGTTGTGATTTTTAACGAGCCAAACGAGTTGTAAAACACACCTAACGAATCTTAAGCCTTTAAAACACCAAAAACCATTAAACCTAATCAAAACAAGCAAACCAACGACCCAAAAGATGAACCATACGAATCAAAAAAACTAACCAAACTAATCTATATCAACCTAAATCTATCCCTTGGCGATTGATACCACTTGTAAGACCTCGGATACAACTTATTTCACAACTTAATCAAGCTTATTCTAGAGAGAGAGTAGAGAGAGAGAGTGGAGACTTCATGTAAAAGATTAAGAACTATGTGTGTGTATTGCAAATGAAGCTCCACCTCAACAATGAGGCTTACAATACAATATAAAGCACTAGAAATATTAGATTTAGGCTTTGACATGTTTAGCCCTTGAACTTCCTAGTTTATGCTAACTTGAACATATAACTTTTGAAACGCTTTCTAACGCAACCTATTACATGACTTAAGACTTTAATGACCGACACTTTAATTTATAAAAATACAAAGCTAACACAATGTGATACCGTTAGACAATGTTGGGATTGCCATCATTACGTCTTCCAAGAAACAAGAAAAATCCTCCTCAAAAGCTTTATGGAAAAAAAAATAAATTTTGCAACTTCATGAGCTATGTATTCAGCCAAAAACTGAGCTTTCATATACTTTTCTTGTTGCTGCATCACACGGATCATCAGCATCGACCCAGATGGTAATTTGTGAAAGATTTTAAAATTTTCTAGGAATTGACGCTTTTGTGAAGAGTTTAAGTGGAATTTACTAGTGGGAAGTTCGTCTTCGTGGAGGGTTGATGATGATGATGAGTGATATGAGCAAGTGAGCATTAGATTGTAATGAGATCTATATTTGGAGTATGATGGTTGGTGGCGAAGATGGTGGACAACTGAGGAAGAAAACGAGAATGGTGTTGAGGCCATTGGAGCGGGAGTTTGGAGACTGGTTGTATATTTTCTTTATGTATGAATCTGTTTTGTGTTGAGATTTTGCCTATAAGCCATTGATGACGTGGGATTGCGACCACGCAACAGGTTTTACCTCTCAAGGGATCTTGAGAAGCTTGCAATCCCACCAGGCAGTGTACCTGGTCGGTGTAGTATAGTGTAGTGGTAAGTACGTGGGATTGATCGTACTCCCACAGGGAATAGTGTTCGTTAGGTTAGAAAAACTACTCTAAAAGGTCTAAGGGTGGAGGAAGATTATTTTTGTATTTTTATATTTTTATGAAAAGCTAGTAAAATCTCGGGTATTGGAGGAGTGGGCGGAATTAGTTGCTAGTCAACTAACCCAAAAACTACAATTGCAATAAAAATAAAATAACTAAACTATTGTGGTTGTGAAAACTTATATGGAGACAAATGTGTTTACTTAGACTTCCTTACTCCCTAACTATCTTTTACCGGTTAATTGGTGTATGTATTACTTGCGTGGATGACGGGTGTATTCCTTAACAATTCATGGGGTGGCATACATATCTCCCCAATTCTATGAGCTCTTATCTCCTCCTACAACTATGCGTACACATAATCATAGGGATTGTAAACAGTGGCTCATGCGTTAAATACTACCTTAATAACCTAGTATGCCTTAGTTACATGTTTCTTAAGACGTTCAAGCATGTTACCATATAGGAGTATTGCCAGTTTTCTTAAGCCTAACATTGATGAAACATTCATCCCAACAAAGTAATAACACACCAATCAACCAATAATTAATAGTTAGGTTTCATTAGATCTAAGCAAACACAAGAAAAATCTAGCCTAGCATGTTAATTGAAAGACAAGCATAAGATATAATTAACCAACACATAGACATATTGATTAATTTAAGTGAGGACTTATCTTTAATTGAACATGAAGGATTCAAGGGTGAAAAACCCTTGAAAATACAGCCAAATTCGTCTTTAGGGTTTTTCCCAAACTTGTACCAAAAGTTCCACACTCTTTGATGATCAAATCAATGATCAAAGATGATAAAGTAATGAAATAAGCCTTCTAATATACTGGAAAAACACCTACCCAAACCCTAAAATCGGACATAGGGTTGGGGGCTTACAAAAAGTGAAGTTATAATGTTATATTTATAGGCAGTTTTCTGTCCGCGTCGGTCTGACGGCGTCAGGTTATAAGTCTTCTGGGCCATCTCTCTTTAAAGTTACACTAGACGGCCTACTTTCAAATAGACCTGACGGCGTCAGGTACGTTGTCAGGTGTTAATCCTTGATTTCTTCTCTTGGGCGTCTGGTATAACATAAACCCACCTCTTTTGTCTTCAAGTGACGGCGTCACCTTATGGTTCTTGACGCCGTCAGGTACTGTTTCCAGCATATTTTGAGACTTTGTCGTTTTCTTCACTTTTATGCTCCAAAAACGTCCAAAATGCTTCCTTTTCCAGATTTCTTCTCCAAAGTACCTAAAATGACAAAAGGAACGATTTAGGGCAATATTTGATCATATTAACTCGAATTAGGGCTTAAATGACCCCCTAAAATGGGTACACTTTTCGTCTCATCAGCCATGCCATTAGAAACGCCAGCCCTTAATTTTCTTGCCGCATCATATATAAAACATCTCATATTTTGGCCTTTGCAAATTATTCGTCACACCTTCTTTTTACCTTTATAACTCTCCTCTTCAACTTTTCCTGAGATATATATGTAACAAAAACATGTCAGATTGTAAAACATTCGCACTTTCAGAAAAAGTATTAACAAAACATATATGTGTGTGTATGCGAGCTTTGGACATTGATGTATACATATGGCACTATAAAATGTGAAAGTAACAAAACTCGTTATCTCAACTACCTTCATAGATGAATTTGCTATGTAACTCTTACCGTGACAATTTAAAATGGTACCATTGAGTTGTAACTATGGAGGACACAAAGTATTCAGAAGAAGAACATTTCCCAACCCGGAAATATATTTAGATCCTTAAGGTGTTTAAGGATTTTTTTGTAACTTTTATAAGCGGGTGTGTAGTTTGCATGAGTTGTTATGAGAGTTGTCTTGGCATCAGGTGGTATAGTTTTCATTAGAACCTATGATTAAACATGTTTCATGAGAATATCATCGTATTGCATGTTTAAAAAACTGTAAAATGTCTAAAATTTTATATCACAACATAAGTATAGGTGTTGTTTCTGAATCTGAATCTGTGGCGCGGCTGCAATGTCTGAATCTAATTCCATTTTAAGGTAAAATAACAGGCCGAGAAATCTCATCCGACTCATATAAGGTGTTTGTTTTTGTAAAAAGTTGTCAGAATTTGTTAGAATTTATCATGAAAATACTTTACCCATAACAAAACACGACTAGACATTGACACAACAATAAAACATATTATGGCGGATAACTCGTTGAATAAGGATTTGGGTTGACATTCTCACCGGTCAAAATGTTTTTGGATTATGTTAAACGTTTCAATACGAATTGTCACCCCGTCACTTTTATCATCTTGAACAATTTGTATTTAACAAAAAATATGCGGTGATTTTCATTAAAGGTACTTTCTATAAGAATCAAAAAGTCGAAACAATAACAAAAAATACATAATGAAGAAAAAAAAATATGAGACATTAAGAGGTTAACTCTTAAAACACACTTCAACATCTATTTCAATAAGCGTTTTTAACCTCTTAGTGACTCTTAATGAGCAGAAACAAATGAAGACTTTGAATCTTAACTTCTCTTACCGCCTCTTAATTAGAAGAAGAAGAAGAAGAAGAAGAAGAAAAGTTCTTGGTCCAAACCTATTATTAGGTCTGACTGAGTTAAAATTGAAAGGGAAAAATATCTAAAAATACATTCAACTTGCCACTTTTTACTATTGTATGTCATTGATCAATTGGAGCTAGACGAAAGCAAACCAGTTGATGATATTGAGATGGAAAACAAATCATTGAATCCGGGGATGGAAAACAAATCATTGTTTAAGGTAATGTTTGTTTGTAGGTAATGTTAGTTTTGTCTGTTTGGATTTTGCCGGTTATGCTCTCTCTCTTATAGCTTGAGTCTTTAATTGAATGTATTTTTTCACACATTCATTTTTTTATTGCTCGAGCCTCATGTTCTGGTTTGAAATATTAAGTTATTACAAATTCACGCATTGATTTTTTTTGTTATATGGTTTGGCAACATCAAGACACGCTTTGGTTGTTTTAAATTATATCTTAATGTCAGTTCGACGAACCTTGGTTGTTTGTTCGGCAGTGGTACGTGCTAAATTATATCATAATATCAGTTCAACGAAGTTTTTAGTCATTACATAACGAGACCCCTCATTAAACATGGAAAAACGGATGGTTTGGGTTGTGTAATGGGTCAAATGGGGCACTTTAACAAACTGGTGTTGGGTATGACCCATTATCTTCACAATCCTGCTGCAGCTGCATTTGATGTTCGGGTGTGTTTTGCTACAAGACTTGTTCAGTATGGTGTGCAAGAGGTCATTAGATATGGTGCCATATATCCATTGAAGGTCGATAGCATCCAAGGTGGACCAAGTTTCAGGATCGACAGTGGGTTTTGGTTTTGCTCCGTTATGTAAGTTCCTTTTTTTTTCTTTTTTTTTAACTTTATTTATTTTTTAGGACTAGAATGTTAATTTTAGGAAAAAATACAGACTCCCTAATACAATACAAATTTGTATTGTATTGCAATTCTTAAAAACCCATAATTAAACCGACTTTGCACCTTATATATATTCAATCCTCCAGTTTTTTTTATTCCATCAAATTCATCATACGATTTCTCATTCAATAACAGCGCCTGTACTTGGCATTTCTCTTATAACATGGAATCATTGTAGGTAAGATTGATTCCTATTCATTTTAATCGATTTTAAACAACATTAGTTATCGCGTTTATATTGTTATGAGTAGAATGGAAATCTGTAAATAGCAGTGGTTACCATGATTTTTTCCTGACCAATTTATAGGTTTTGGTTAATCTCCAAGGGACATTGACGGTTATCAGCAACACTACAATGTGCATAGCCACATACTGAATTTATAAATTATCACAAGGGCGCTCTCCTGACTCATAAGCATCTTTATCTGGTTCTAGCTTGTCGTTTCTTCTTCCGTCTACGAATCTTTAAGGTAACTTTTTTAACTGTAATTTCATCTTTAGATGATATAACACTCGACCTGAGTTGCATCTATAGAATAGCCAAATAAATTCGACTCTGGAACAAGATATATGTAAGGGTACATTTTTTATGATATATATGCTACATTATTATGCGTTTACTGAAACTGATCTTGACAAACTTTATTCATGGAGCTTTTTTACTTCTGTTGCGTATCGCAAGAAAATTAGAACCATTTACACACACCTTATAATAGTTTTCTTTGTACTATCTTTTCTTAGAATTTGATCTTCAAAATACAGTTAATGTGTTCTTTCTGTTTTAAGACGATGACTGGCAGAAAAAAATAGAAATGGCTGATGAGGATTATTGTCAAATTTAAAATGTATCATACTATGCTTAGTTGATTACTATGATGCTTAAAGTCACGAGTCTTTCACTATGGTTTGGTAGGCGGTGATGTAGATGGAGATAAATGTTAGACGATTAAGAGGTAACACTTGGTAACTAATATTAGCTGAGTTAGCACAAGTCATTTAATGTTTATCTTTCAATACAATCGCTTTAAACAAACACACACATACAGAAAAATATAATTATAGATTTATATCAAAATCTCGTGTGTTATATAAATACTTGTCGACTGGAAACTTTATCTAGGGTTTGTGATGAGAGTATGTGGTAATTAATGAAAGCTAGGGTTTTTGTATAACTTTATGCATGCAATAAAACAATAAAACTTGTCGACTGTAACAAAACAAGCGAAGTTTAGCGAACACCAAGAAACCTACAAACATGTCGACTGGTTATTTAAGAGAACCAACGATCGACTTCAATAAAACCCAACAAACATGTTGACTGGTTATTATAAAAACCAACGATCGACTTGAATAAAATCCATTCATCATAATCGACAATATAAATACTAATACATAGAAGATTCTAGAACTCGGGCCTTAGCACGTACAAATACTCTTGGGCCTATACTAAACATACGACTAACACATGTGTGTTGACTTCCACAACTATAATTTGAAAAATGAGTTGAGATCAATATATATCTCATATCTGTCATAGATCCAAAGAACCAATCATAATTATCCATTTTCATCTAAATTAATAAAAAACCATTTTTCACATTTTTTTTAAAACAACATATCTTGCAAACGCTAAATCTTCAAGCTACATAAAATACACCATCGCGACGAGAATTAAATTATCTATCTATAGATATGCACTTCTCTATACTTTCAACGAATTTTTTTTTTCAAAATTTCCGCCCAGAAAAATCATACGTGATTTTTAAAAGTCACACGTGATTTTTAAAAATCACACGTGATTTACAAATCACGTGTGATTTTTCTAGGCGGAAATTTTGAAAAAAAAAATCGTCGAAAGTATATAGAAGTGCATATCTATAGAAAGAGAATTTAATTATCGTCGCAATGGTATGATTTCTTTCGCGTAATGATTAACGGTTTGCGAGATATTTAAATTTTAAAAAAAGGGTGAAAGTTTATTTATTTATTTATTTATTTCTTTTTGTTTTGATCAAAAAAAATGAATGGTCAGGATTTGTTTATTGGATCTATGACAAATATGAGATTTATATTGAACTTTGAGGTGAGATCCATGACAAACCACCATTCTTTAAAGAACAAACAAAAGCATCTCATCCATCCATTCTTCTTTCATCCAACGGATGAGATCAAATCAGAAAATACAAAACAAGGGCAAATAAGTAATTCCACCTCTAACCTATAAAAGCAAAAAAAATACCTTCCATCATCCCATTCAAAACCCCACTTTCTCTCTCATAAAAACACACACACACCGCTCCCTGCTTCCTCTCTCAAAAAACACCGCCAGAACAGTAACAACCGCCGCCGGAACAGTAAAACCGCCGTTCACACCATAAAAAACCGCCGGAAAATCACACTGGCACCTACTTTCACTCAATCACCGTCGTTCACACCATAAAAACCGCCGTTATTATCAGATCTACGTTTAAAAATGGAAGAAAATCGGAGTTTAATCGATGTTATAGATGTGAATAAGCTGATTGAAGTTCCAGTAGATGTTGCCGACACAGGAGATCTTGTAGATGATTTACCAGAAGACGTTTTACCAGATCTAGAAGACGTTTTACCAGAAGTTTCAGATAAAGTTGATGTTGCAGACACAGGAGAAGTTGATGTTGTAGATGTTCCAGTAGATGTTGTAGATGAAGTTGATGTTGAAAAGAAAATTGAAGGTAAATCACGTGTGATTTGATCTTTTTGTATATTATACAATTTTTTTGTCAGCTGTTTTAGTGTTTTGATCTTTTAGAAAGTTAAATCACATGTGATTTGAACTAGGTTATTTTAAAACATAGACAGGAGTAAAAAAGATTTGAATAATTTGTAAATCACATGTGATTCAGATATAAATCACATGTGATTGCTTTTAAAATCACATGTGATTCATATCATGTGATTTAAGATAACTAATAATCTGAATCACATGTGATTTATTAAAGAATCACATGTGTTTTCTGATAAATCACATGTAATTACCCACGAATCACAAGTGATCTGTTTTTAATATGCAGATTCTATGAGATCACCCAGACCAACTTTATATGAGCATTCTCAGACACCGGGTGGATCGATAAGTTGGGTGCCTCATGTAGATGAAGGAATTCCAATACCTGTTGAGGGAAGATACTATAATACTATAGAGGAAGCTATAGAGATGTATAGTACTTACGCAGAAGCAGGGAGTTTTCAAATAAAAAAGTCAGGGCAACGATTAACAAAATCTGGTAAGGTACAACACAAATACATCATGTGTAACAAAGAAGGTCTTCCAAGAGGTATTAATATCGACACTTTGGATCCTCAAAACAGTGACAAACAAAAAAGAAACACAACTCTTCTTGTAACAGGTTGTAAAGCTCGTATAAAGTTAGAATTGCACACAGTTTCTGGAAAATACAAGTTGGTTCAGTTTATTGATAAACACAACCATATGCTAATACCAAAAGAGCACAAACATTTTACAAAAGAACAAAGAAAAATGACTCAAGCACACAAAATGTTTATTGTAAAAGCAGCAACAAACAAGATTGGTGCAACACGGGCTCATAACTTGTTAACAAGTATGAAAGGTGGATATGAGTATGTACATGGGAATTCTGATGATTTTAAGAATCATCAAAGGGATATTAATGCTTTCATAGGAGAAAGTGACGCACAAATGCTTATAAACAAGATGGAAAATAGAATGAATTATGTGCCGGACTTTACATTTCAATATAAGGTAAAAAACAGTGAGTTAGAGGCAATTTTTTGGGCTGATGAAGTTGCGAAATGCAACTACAAAGAGTTTGGAGACATAGTATCCTTTGATGCAACATTCAGGTGTAACAAGTAAGTAACTTTTTTTTTAATTTTTTCTTAATATGATTTTCTTTTAAACACAAAATCACATGTGATTGATTCTGACAATCACATTGATTATAGCAGGAATCACATGTGATTATCATGAGAATCACATGTGATTTACTTTTGCATCACAATATATTTATCTATATATGTTCCTAGGTACAACATGGTGTTTGTACCATTCACTGGCGTCGATAATCACAGAAAGTGTGTGACATTTGGTTCGGGAATGCTTTTACATGAAGATACTGAATCTTACACGTGGTTACTAAAAGCATTTATGACTGCCTTCAAGAAAGAACCAACCATGGTGGTAACCGATCAAGATGGAGCAATGAAGAATGCTATTGAAGCCGTTTTCACTCACTCAAAACACAGACTTTGCATGTGGCATATTGACCAAAAGATTCCAGCAAAAGTAAGAATATTCAGTTAACAAATCTGTTTTTTATTGACTTATGTGTGATTCACATGTGATTCAACTATAATATCATATGAATCACATGTGATTCATTTCTGAATCACGTGATTCACATGTAATCACATGTGATTTTTACGTATATCACATGTGATTAAAATGTTAATCACATGTGATTCACAGGTGATTTAACTTTAAAATTATATGATTAACATGTGATTCCTATGTATATATCATGTGCTTTATACTGAAAAATAAGCCACTAAAACTCTATTTTTCAATAAAACAGATTTGTAAGACAATATACAAAGAAACTGATTTCAAGAAGCGTTTTAAGAAGCTCATTTGGAATATGTTCATTGAACCCTTGCAATTTGAAGAGAAATGGGCCAAGTTGATTGAAGATTTTGGTTTGCAAAAACACAAATGGATGACAAAGATGTTTAATCTCAGAGAAATGTGGATTCCAGCTTATTTTATAGACTCTCCATTATTTGGATTGATGAGAACAACATCAAGGTCTGAGAGTGAAAACTCGTTCTTCAAAAGTTTCACAAGCCCAGGATCAACACTAGTTAGCTTCATGATGTCCTATGAATCTGCAATGGAAAGGCAACGTTATAGGCAAGAACATTTGGACTTCAAAACACTAGACGCGGCACCAAAGTGTAAAACAATGTTAAAAATTGAAGGTCATGCAGCAAGAGTTTATACTAGGACGATATTTTTGCTTGTTCAAACAGAAATATATGAATGATGCTGGAGTTGTACAATACAGGATTTAAAAATGGAAGAAGGTTGTGAGATTGTCATAGTTAGAGACAGAAATGCAGCGCCTTATAGAACCCTTAACAAGGAAATTGCAGATGAAAGCGAAACAGTAGCACAAACAGTTATAGACTATAAGGTATGTGATTTCTTTTGAATCACATGTGATACCGTTTGAATCACATGTGATTTGTAGTGTAATCACATGTGATCTAATTTAATCACATTCACAGAATATAATTCTTGTATTATTTTGTTTTGAAAAGGTACTTCGTAATATTGAAGATGGGTCGGTTGTATGCTCCTGCAGACATTTTGCTCGATATGGTTTCCTATGCCGACACGTATTTTGTGTCTTCAAGAATCGTGATATTGAAGTCATTCCAAATCAATATATTTTGAGGCGGTGGACAAGGGATATAATTCCACCTGACTTGAGAAGAAAAAGAAACAGATATGGGGAAAAAAATGTAGAAGTTGAAAGGCTTACAAACGAAGCAACTTGTCTGGTGGATGATTGTTTATTTCGGTTGGGCAATAACATAGAGAAGATGGGTGATTTTGTTGAAAATTTGAAGAAATTGAAGAAAGAAGTGGAAGCTAAGGTGCCAAATCCTCCTTCGGGAAAAACGAGAGATGTGATTGCTGAACAGTTTGCTATTTCAAAACCTGATAAACAAACAGTTAACAATCCAACAAAGGTAAGCACCAAAGGGAATATCACAGAAGCAGAACGCAATAAAAGGCGAAAGAGTGAAAGAGAAAACGCACTTGGAGTTAAAAAGAAGCAAATGAAGAAGTGTGGCCATTGTGGAGAGAAGACCAACACGCATACAAAAACAACTTGTCCTCTGAACCCAAAGGCAAAGCGAAAAGCACCAACAGTTGATGCTTGAGCACTTCTAATACATTGAATTATTCTTTAGAATGTTTACTTATGGAACTCTTGTTTATTGTTTTCTTATGGAACAAATCTTGTTTAATGTTTACTTATGGAACAACTCTTGTTTACTTATGGAACAATTCTTGAACACATGTGAATTATTGTCCATTGTTTACTGTTTAAACATGTGATTTAGAATTAAAACACATGTGATTTGTACTGAAATCACATGTGATTTTACACTAATCACATGTGATTTGCATACAAATCACATTGGATTATACTCTCTAAGAGGCAGTACATTTTTAAAACCAACATCTAAAACCAACAGATTCTTAATAACAAAAGACAAGATTTAATTACCAGGATCGACTTTCCCAAAACACAAAAAACATAAATCCTGCTTGATAAAAGCATTCTAATCTACCATGGATATTCTAACTAGCATTCTAACCCTGGAAATTGTTTGACTTCGCATACTTAACATAAAAAAAGCATATCATAATTAAACTAAAAATATTGTTCCCTGGACTTCACAAAAGACTTCACAAACACACAAAAGACATTCTCCTAGCCTGGACGGTCAGTTGGCTTCAAGTTCTTCTTCATTTTGTTCTTCACGTTGTTTCCTGTTCATCCTTGCTTGAACAATAATCTCCATCTTCACTTCACAATCTAATTTGTCAAACTCCTTAGCCTCATCAAGCATCTTTTCCCGATGCACATTAAGCTCATGCAACAACATTTTGGTAGCAAACTTGAATCTGAGCCTCCTCAACATGTCAAACTGCTCCTTCGACTCAGCCACAAGCCCACAGTCCCATTTTGAAGGAGCTTCACCCATATAGCTTTCCATGTGCAACATGGAAAAAACACCACAATCTCGGTAATTTGATCTTGTACTCCATTTAAGCCTTGGGATCTTTGCATTCAATTTCTTAATGCTAGCATACCTTTTGTGACGATGCAATTCTAGATGATGGGCAAACATATCTTTCTGCAAAAAAGAAAAAAAACATGTGATCAGGGGAAAATCACATGTTATTTGTATGTAAATCACATGTGAATTGGTAAATCACATGTGATCAAGAAGAAAACTAATACTTACAAGAACATCACATACTACTTTATACTTTCCATCATACGTTGCCCCACTGTCAATGTTATCGAGTATAGTCATTGTTGTTGTCTTAAAAAGGATAAAGACAACAACATTGAAATGATCACCATTAAGAATTGGAAAAAACACCTGATTTAACAAAAAAAGTAAACTCAATAAAAATCGATGTCTTTTAGAAAATAATAACAATGAATTTACCAAGTATAATTCTAAAAAGAAAATAATAACATTACCAAATCGATGTCTTTTAAATCAATGCCATCAACATCTTTAAAATGACCCGAAACTTGGGCTTCAAAACTCTTCCATTGACCCTCTGAATCCAAACTTCCATCAATCATTTGCGTTGTCTGCAGAAAATAACAAACATAAAATGTAAAAATCAAAAAATATATAATTATAAACAAAAATTCATAAAAAATAACAAAAACACTTACGATACAACCAGTTGGAAAGAAATGCCTAGACAGAGATCCAACATCTTTGAATCTCTCTTCATGGTTAAGAATGGCACCCCAACAGTCGATGACATTTGCATCAAGACACAAACCAGGTACTAACGTTTCCATGTTTAAACGAACTGAAAAAACTTCAATACCAGAACGAGTTTCAAAAATAGTTTCACTGTATGAACAAAAAAACAAATGTGATTAGTTAAAAAATAACAGAAATTCATAAGTGAATCACATGTGATTAGGTAAACAATCACAGAAATTCAAAAAACTTTAACTAAAAAAAGTAAACGGATAAACCTACATCTTGTCAGCCTGCATAGAAAACAAGCTGTTTCCAACCATAAATTCCACCTTCGTTATTCGAGGCACAACTTTAGTCTTCTTATTCATGTAGGGCGAGCAGAGGAAAGAAGACAGTTTCACAACTCGTTTTTCAGGAAGGATTATCTCAGGACTACCTTTGGAAGCACGAGTAGTCACTCTTTCAGGAGTAGCCGGACCTGCATTCGTGACAACCAATTCTTCATGCGTCCCTTTATCAAAGGTATCACCCTGAAATAAAACAAGATCATTTAATTAAAACAAACAATATTTAAAATACAAAAGAATAAAAAGATGTTTATGTTAGAATATTACGTATAGGTATTCGTCTACAATACAATCAATCACCTCATTAACAAGATCGGCATTGTTATATAGCCACTGAGTATAAGTCTCGGGCGTACTGTTGATCTCCAACTCATAATCTTCAGCTGGCTCAACAATACCAGCTTCTTTCTCACCCTGAGACGGATCTTCAACACCAACCACATTTTCAGCCGGCTTCTCACTGTCAGCAGGTATATCAGCTCCCTTCTCACCCTGAGAATTGACTTCCTTCGCATCCTGAGATGAATCTTTTCCAAAATCCTCTAAACTAATTTTACTAAAACCACCGATATCTTCGCCATCTAAACTTACTTTTCTAAAATCAAGATCATTTCTACTGCCATCATTATCACTTCCACCAACGTCATCACCATTATCATCTGAACCAGGATCATCACCTCCCATTTCGCCTAAAGAGACAGGTTTTTTGAAAAGTTCGGAATATTTCTCATATAACTCACTAAACTTTTCATCATCAGCATACTTATTATATGCTTTTACAAGATCAGCTTCAAGAGAATGTCTTTCGGAATATATGATGAAAAGCTTTTCTTGAATTTTGTTAAACAAAACCTGTATTTAAAAATAATGTCAAAGACAAGAAATATTGCAGTTAATCACATGTGATTCACATGTGATTTGTGTGCAAATCAAAATCACATGTGATTCTACAATAAATCACATGTGATTATACAAAACTCACATGAAATGAACAAATCTAATGTATTAAACATACCTCTTTTTCAGAAGATTCAGACAAAACCACATCAATAAAGCCTTCTGTCTCTTTAGCCTCTGCCTCAGTCCACTCAGGATTAAGCTCTAGTTTCCCCAACTTCCTTTCAGCAAGTTCTAGATCTTGTCGTTGTCTCATTAAGTTTGTCGACCAGTTTAAGATAGCCGGACGCAAACGAACAACATGAAACTTTTCAAACTTTGTAGAATCTAGATACACAAGCTGAATTGAATCTATAAACTTACCATGAGGACGTACCGTTTTTAATCTGAATTGAATCTATAAACTTACCATGAGGACGGCTAATGGACCAGTATAATGGCACTCTCCTTTTGGGTTGTTACTATATTGAAGGCAGTGGTGTATGTAACCGCACCAATCAATCTCAGATATTGGAAGATGTTCCGGAATACGTCTAACCACATCAAAACAAACTTGCCCACCCATAGAGTCACACCTTCCAATCACGTTGGAAAACAACATAAGGAAGTTAAGTTTGAACAAATCGTCAACTCTATTTGCAGTAGCCAAATTTAAACCAATATCCGGTGAACGAATTTCTTTAAAGGACTTGGGATAAAACTGCTCAACCCAAGTTTTGACATAAGGATGCTTAACAGATCTTTCCTCAAAAGAAAACAATGAACTACCACCAACCGGTATCCCTAACATTTCATGAATTTTCTGTGGAGTGACAAGTATCGAAAGACCATTAAACAAATTCAACGTATAAGTTGCTGGATTAAATCTTGAAGCCACAAACCTACCCAACTTGGAAGGAAGTTTATGAATGAAAATTCTATGAAAGGATTGAAAACCTACTTCAGTCAGAAACCGTAGCATGTCAACTTTTGATTGACGGATAGAAGTAAACAGTGAACAAGGAGCATTCCTTACCCTAAGAATTGGAAATTCTTTAAGATAATCTAAATGTTCTATCTCATCCTTTGACAGCAACATATTTTTCTTTCCCAATCTTTTAGGATTCTTAACATTAGCTCCATCTTCATCACTACCCTCTCTCTTAATCTTACCCTTTGGTTTCTTAACCTCCCTTTTTGACTTTCGCACAATAGCTTCATCTTCAGAATCAGAAACATCCCTCATATCATCATTACCCTCTCTCTTAATCTTACCCTTTGGATTCTTAACCTCCCTTTTCGACTTTCGCACAATAGCTTCATCTTCAGAATCAGAAACATCCCTAATATAACCCTTCAACTTGTTAAACATACACATAAAAGACTCCATATCGTCATCTTCATCCCTTAAAAGTTTCTTAAGCTTAGATGAACCTGACTTGCGATTACCTTCATTAGAAACCTTCCTTCTCTTAAGCTTCTTAACCACAATACCATCATCATCAGAAGAATGCGAACCAACCTCATCAGAAGATGAAGAAGAGTATGAAACCCTCTTCCCTTTAATCATCTTACCCCTCGGCTTCTTTGACAACTTCAAAGGCTCACCACTATCCTCTTTATTATCAGCCAACTTCCTTTTTCGAGACAAATCAAAACCTACCTTAGACTTTGGCTTATCCTTAGCCTTTGCCTTTTCCCTATCAGTAGACTTCTCAGCAGCCTTCGCCGTATCCTGAACCTTAGCCTGAACCTTAGCCTTAGACTTCTACATCCTGAGATGAATCTTTTCCAAAATCCTCTAAACTAATTTTACTAAAACCACCGATATCTTCGCCATCTAAACTTACTTTTCTAAAATCACGATCATTTCTACTGCCATCATTATCACTTCCACCAACGTCATCACCATTATCATCTGAACCAGGATCATCACCTTCCATTTCGCCTAAAGAGACAGGTTTTTTGAAAAGTTTGGAATATTTCTCATATAACTCACCAAACTTTTCATCATCAACAAACTTATTATATGCTTTTACAAGATCAGCTTCAAGAGAATGTCTTTCGGAATATATGATGGAAAGCTTTTCTTGAATTTTGTTAAACAAAACCTGTATTTAAAAATAATGTCAAAGACAAGAAATATTGCAGTTAATCACATGTGATTTGTGTGCAAATCAAAATCACATGTGATTATACAAAACTCACATGAAATGAACAAATCTAATGTATTAAACATACCTCTTTTTCAGAAGATTCAGACAAAACCACATCAATAAAGCCTTCTGTCTATTTAGCCTCTGCCTCAGTCCACTCAGGATTAAGCTCTAGTTTCCCCAACTTCCTTTCGGCAAGTTCTAGATCTTGTCGTTGTCTCATTAAGTTTGTCGACCAGTTTAAGATAGCCGGACGCAAACGAACAACATGAAACTTTTCAAACTTTGTAGAATCTAGATACACAAGCTGAAAACATAACAAAAAGGATAAAAGTTACAAATCAAAAGCAGGAAAACAAAAAGAAAACACGTACCATTTTTAACCTGAATTGAAACTTACCATGAGGACGGCTAATGGACCAGTGTAATGGCACTCTCCTTTTGGGTTGTTACTATATTGAAGGCAGTGGTGTATGTAACCGCACCAATCAATCTCAGATATTGGAAGATGTTCCGGAATACGTCTAACCACATCAAAACAAACTTGCCCACCCATAGAGTCACACCTTCCAATCACGTTGGAAAACAACATAAGGAAGTTAAGTTTGAACAAATCGTCAACTCTATTTGCAGTAGCCAACTTTAAACCAATATCCGGTGCACGAATTTCTTTAAAGGACTTGGGATAAAACTGCTCAACCCAAGTTTTGACATAAGGATGCTTAACAGATCTTTCCTCAAAAGAAAACAATGAACTACCACCAACCGGTATCCCTAACATGTCATGAATTTTCTGTGGAGTGACAAGTATCGAAAGACCATTAAACAAATTCAACTTATAAGTTGCTGGATTAAATCTTGAAGCCACAAACCTACCCAACTTGGAAGGAAGTTTATCAATGAAAATTCTATGAAAGGATTGAAAACCTACTTCAGTCAGAAACCGTAGCATGTCAACTTTTGATTGACGGATAGAAGTAAACAGTGAACAAGGAGCATTCCTTACCCTAAGAATTGGAAATTCTTTAAGATAATCTAAATGTTCTATCTCATCCTTTGATAGCAACATATTTTCCTTTCCCAATCTTTTAGGATTCTTAACATTAGCTCCATCATCATCACTACCCTCTCTCTTAATCTTACCCTTTGGTTTCTTAACCTCCCTTTTCGACTTTCGCACAATAGCTTCATCTTCAGAATCAGAAACATCCCTCATATCATCACTACCCTCTCTCTTAATCTTACCCTTTGGTTTCTTAACCTCCCTTTTCGACTTTCGCACAATAGCTTCATCTTCAGAATCAGAAACATCCCTAATATAACCCTTCAACTTGTTAAACATACGCATAAAAGACTCCATATCGTCATCTTCACCCCTTAAAAGTTTCTTAAGCTTAGATGAACCTGAATTGCGATTACCTTCATTAGAAACCTTCCTTCTCTTAAGCTTCTTAACGACAATACCATCATCATCAGAAGAATGCGATCCAACCTCATCAGAAGATGAAGAAGAGTATGAAACCCTCTTCCCTTTAATCATCTTACCCCTCGGCTTCTTTGACAACTTCAAAGGCTCACCACTATCCTCTTTATTATCAGCCAACTTCCTTTTTCGAGACAAATCAAAACCTACCTTCGACTTTGGCTTATCCTTAGCCTTTGCCTTTTCCTTATCAGTAGACTTCTCAGCAGCCTTCGCCGTATCCTGAACCTTAGCCTGAACCTTAGCCTTAGACTTTTGAACCTTATCCTTCGGAACAACAGACTCGGGATTAGACTTAGACTTCGAGACCAAAGACTTCTCGGCATCAGGTTTCGACAATGCAGCCTTGGAATTAGGCTTTTGGACATTCGGCATTGCCTTCAACACATCACCAGCCTTAGACTTCTGCACATCACTAATCGCCTTAGCCGAAACAACGTCAGTTGCCTTATCCTTAGACTTATCATTCACACCA
>LBNU01038668.1:0-38624 GCA_014162995.1 Artemisia annua
TAACCATTATGCCCAAATCAAGTAAAAATACAAATAAAACTTTATAAACCATATTAGTATTTACCACATTTGATGCAACTAGTCTGAAGGACTAGTTATTTCTCAAAACACGCCAAGTGATCAAGCGAAAAAGGCTAATTTGTTAGTCATGCTTACTCTCTATCATGTGATATAATTCCGGATTTGATTTGTGTCCACATGCTAGAATCTAGAATTGGTGGGAACTCAACCCATATCGGTTGAGAATTTTCACTTAGTTGCATCTGCAAAGTAAATAACAACATTAGTTTACTATGCTAACCCTTTAATAAAGAGATGGTGGACTGGGTGGGTCATGAAACAGGTTAGAGCGGGTCACTTTTTATTTATGGCCGGGCCGGGTAGACCCACAAACACTTTTCTGTTCATTCGTTGAGCATCACAAAACAATATACTCATATTTAGTAACTATGGTCTAGATCTTTGAAGTAAAAACATTTTACGAGATTGTATGCGATAATAGTAGACTTTGGATGTCCTTAAATAATCTTTGTTGCCTGTTCTGTATTTAATTTTTTTTTTCTTGATTTGACCCATTTTACAAAAACATAACTATAGATCATATTGAATCTTAAAACTATTTAAACTATACCTGGTATAAGATTCCAGCCTCAGAAAGAGCAAGAACTGTATGATTGACCAAAAACACAGAAACCGCATAGCCTGCTTGCAATGGCAATTCATGAGGTGCGATCACCCACTGAATACCATTCCAAAACCTTTCGTATATCGAACCACTTATTCCAGTCACCCAGATTGAATCATCCGACATTTTAGTCACTGAAAGTCTCTTTCTTGCTCCCAAATTCCAAATCTTTTTTTCATCACTTTTGACTTTCTTCTTTTTATTTGAATCTTGTTCTTGACTAAGTTTAATAGTACTTTTTTGATCACTGTTTTTCGCTTCGTTTATCGGTTCTATGATGCCTACCTTAGTACAGTTATCATTGACACATGACACAAGATCATATGGTAACTTGACTTGAACCCATGTCTTAGACTTCTCTTCAAATTCCCAAAAGATGGTTGTCTTTTGTTCGAATTTTCGATTAGTATGTTGATGAGTATGATGATGCTGGCATGATGAAGTACTAGAACAAGACTGAATATAGGAACATAAAAGTGATGGAATGATGATCATGGTCATGACCCATATATTAAATGATCTTGACATGGTAGTGTATGTGCATGAGCAAGATACAAGTTAAACAAGACACTGAAACATATATCTATGTGTACACGTATGTTTAACTGTACCTTTGTTGGTGTTCATCTTATACATGGGCCATAGCTCATAGATATTGAGAGAGATGTTAGAGAATGAATCTTTCCCAAATAAGATGGCAAAAATACAAGAGAGAGATAGTGTTTGTGTGAGAGAGATTAGGTGTGGGGTTTCATGTGTATTGGTAGATAATAAAGAAAGCTTTTACAAACTACTAGTATCAATTTTTGATGACATGATCAACTAATAATGGAGTTTTAAAACTTTATATGTATTGCTAAACTACTAAAGTCTATTATGTATTTATGTATATTCATACATACACATCACATACACGTATGCATACAAGATTAGAATTGCAATAATCTGTGGCTGTGCATTAGTCTTTGAATAAAAAGACTTGTAGAAAAGTGAAGTTAATTTATTTGGTTGTAGTTTATTACAACTATAACTTATTTGTCTTGTTCTGCAAGTTTTAATTTTTTTATGAGAACACTTCAAATAATTTCTGAAACATTAACTAATATATAGTTTATGTATAGAATTACATAAACATATGTATCTGAATGACAAAGAATTCTATTAGAATTTAGTAAATGTGTTTATGTTTATATCATTCTTAGATGTAAAACATTTGCTTCACCTAATTATTTGACTACATCCACCTAGTTAATTTCCAACCTAACACTTGGCTATTCACATATAGATGAGGTAAGATGTTTTTTATTAGACAAGTGAGTGAATACAAATAAGCATTATTAGTTAGCAAGTCTCATACCATTTCAACTTTCTCTTAATGAGTTACTATATATTAAGTTTATATGAAATGAAAAAAAATACATTTTGTGTGTGTGTGTCAACTACAAAGATATTTTTGGACCAAAAAACATAGGGTGTCACAACCCACATAATTGTTCCCACTTTTTTTCTTAGTTGCCAAGGAGTCACTTTGTACGCCTTTTAAAATCTTCTTTGTGGATGCATGTCATAGGTTTATAATGGAAAGAAATTCCACGTAAATTTGATTGAGTGTTAAAAAGAAAAGTATGTATTGATATTTTTAGAAGTTATAAAAAATCTAGATTATTTTAATAGTTTGCAACAAATTTGGGAAAAAGAAATGGATCACAACGAATTGGATTCACATAACATGATGACCTCCGATACTTGTTCCAAAGAATCTTGTGAGAATCGTATCGTAGGACCCAATGCATTCGGCATATTTTATTTTAATATTATATGACTTCAAAAGTTTAATTCTTGTTATTCATTAATATTCCTTAGGCTGCCCACATAAGGTATACACGATCGACTATGGCGATCGATCCCCACTCGATCGTCTTACTGTGGAGATTCGATCGCTCAAGGAAATTTTTTGAAATGAGTCGTCCAAACGACCGAGTACATTGTCAATTTCTTTTGCATTTTATTGTTATATCCGTTGCATGTAAAGTTGGAAAGTAAAAAAAAAAAACAAACAAACAAACAAAAAAAAAAAGTACTATATCCGTTGCATATGAACGTTTGGAAAAAGAAAAAAAAAAAAAGAAATCTTTTAACACACTTATAAATACCACATATCAACACAACATATAACACACTTCAATCCACAAATCTCATTTCAAACATTATCTATATTTTTTCGCACCATGAATTCTTATGAGATATTTATTGCCGATTCGTCTTCGGATGATGAAAATGAAGTTAGTAGCGAGTTTTTGATGTTTGCGGAAGAGTGTTGGGAGGCTTATCAAGCGTCACAACTTAAACTCACACGAAACCAAATTAGTAGGGATCGTTTGGGGTGCTCATAACCGTTTAGTGAGTGCTTACTTCTCCGATCACCCAAGATACGGCGATCAAGCATTCCATGATCGGTTCCGAATGAGCCGAAGACTATTCACACGAATTGTTCGAGAGGTAACCGATCATTCACCTTATTTCCAACAAACTCCTAGTTGTGCGGGCTTACTTGGTATTTCTCCATTGATGAAGTGTACTTCGTCAATTCGTCAATTGGCATACGGAGTCAATCCTGATATGCTAGACGAATATGTGCAAATGGGTGCGTCAACAATTCATGAGTGTCTCCACAAATTTTGTGAGGCCATCATGGAGTTATATGGTCCAGAGTATTTGCGAAAGCCGACGATTACTAATATTGACAGACTCTATGAGCAACACTATCGAAGTCATGGGTTTCCTGGGATGATAGGAAGCATTGATTGTACAGATGGCCGTGGGAGAATTTCCCACATGCTTTAAAAGCTCAATTTTATAGGGGTGATCACGGGGCAACTTCTTTCATTTTATTAGAAGCGATTGCCTCCCAAGATTTGTATAAGACGAATATTGTATAAGACGATGCACGAAGCAGTAAGAAAAGATGTGGAACGTGCTTTTGGTGTACTAAAGAAGAAGTTTCTAATGATTAAACATCCGGCTAGAGGATTTGACAAAGAGCGTCTATCACATATAATGTACAAATGCATCATATTACATAATATGATAATTCAGGTCGAAGAGCGGGCGATATCTCCCGAATTCTTTCCAGCGGAGCAGCACCATTCTTATGATCCCTTAAGAACGCATGAGAAATCGTTGTAAATTGCCAGGGAGATATGCAACAAAGCAACTCATCTTAACCTCAAAGCCTATTTGGTGGAAGACATTTGGCATCATCATAATCCAAATGAAGTTTAGTCGTTTTATTATCGTAATGGTTTAATGTCATTTGAATTTTATTGTAATGTTTTTATTTTATTTGAATTATTATGTAACGTTTTAATTATTAATGAAATTTGAGTTTATGTTTAAAATGTTTGAAAAAAAAATGAACTTGGTTGCCCTTACTGGGGCACCAAATTGCCTGCAGGTCGCTGGAGAGAGAAAGCTGACGTAGCTGAGAAAGAGAGAGATTAGGTGTCCTTACTGTGGGTAGCCTTAAAGAATATAAACTCCGGTGTTTATTTAAATTTTGATGATGTGATTACCTAATATCGTCATCATTTTCATCATAACTATTTATAGATATATACAGCATACATAATATAAACATTTTGTGCAATGAAAAATAATGAACAAACACTGGATATGTAAAAACGTAAAGAATAAACAATTAAAGTCAATCTAATAGATGAATGTGCAAATCATAGAGAAGTAGGATGCACGTCGTAATTCACAAACATGGTCTTTCATTCATAGCCTCTCATTTATTCTAAAAGCTGAATGTCACTTTTAGTCGCAAAGAGGGTTGTTTAAAATTTTCCATGTGGTTTGTATGATTTTCATTTGACATGTTTGTGCATGAAGAAATAAAATCATTCACGCAACATTTATTGAAAGCCGACTTCAGTTTTACACGAAGACATTTTCTCTGTTATCTAAAGATTATCCTTCTTATGGATCTTTAATCGTGCTTCCTTTAGTTCTCGCTTGTAGAATTTGTGGGTTCATCAGCCGAATGCTTTTGGCTTTTCATAGTTTGCTTTCTTTATTGGATTGCCTTTGTATATGTCTTATTGGGTTCGTCCTTTGAGCTTTTTGATTCTCGTTGGTTCCTTTGCCTGTTGGCTAATACGAGTAATATCTTTTGCATTTCCGCAAAAAAAATGTCTGTGACAAGAGCTAACTTCACATATCAACAACATAGTTTTAATTAGATAAAAAAAATAGTAAGTATGCTAATATTGTAAAGACGTTAATGACAACACAAGTTTAAATTTGGATTACCGATACTAAAACCACTTAGTGCACAATGTCCAATCCGGGACATCATAATGTGATAAACGGATAATCCAAAATACCACGATAAACTTCTGATCTCCAAACTTGCCAACGCGTTATAAGTAAAATAAATCAACCGTTAAAAAGTATAGAGTGAGTTAAAAACCAAACACAACCCTCGACTCCTGAAACATACCCCGTTGAAATCTTAAAATCAAACATTTTCAGTCAAAAATTCTGACCTAACGGTGACAATCGAAAATAGCTTCTTGAATAAACGAAGCGTTATTATGTATAAAAAGATGCATGCAATTTGTTTATGCATTATATACATATAAATTAGAAACAAGAGCTTAAGACAATACTTAAATTTGAAAGAAGTTAAAAACTACACTAATGACATGAATTTGACTATCTGAGTACAACTAGGTGTGCATTGCCCGCGTTTTGCCACAGGATGCATAAACTTCACATAAATTACGTATATTTAGTTTCTCATTTTGTATGTTGAGTTGAATAATCATGTCTTTAAGCTATACATATTTAAGGGTAATGTAATATCAAATTTCATCAAACTAATTCAACCTAATCCACTTCTATCCGTTTTGTATGAATTAACAACTACACAATATACTTTTAGGCATATGTAGAATAAAAATTGGGCATGTAGACATCTAAAAGAATTTCTCTTTCAATGTTTATAAAAAGAGATTATAAAATGTAGTAATTGAAATAAAATGTTTATATATTTATTAGACAATGTAAAAAGACAATCCTATCCTTTTTTATATAGACAGATTCCTTTGTGGAAGTCTTGAAAGTCTTGTATGGGTTGCTAGGACTGTTTCTAAAAAAGTAAAAAGTCAACCGAGGCTTGCTGCATTTAATTCACATTTCAATACTCCCACTTTCTCACAAATAGACGAATCAATTGTTTGTTGTGCTGATTTTTTATAACCAGAATAAATTAGATTTTGTAAACATGTCAACACATGGCTAGCATAAAAATAGATGACGTTACATGAGTGGATTACAAGACCATTTTATCCAATTAGTTAACATTGTCACTACTCGGTACCTTAGATTCAAAACAACATCTTAACATTGCCACGTTTAGTATCACTCATCACTCTTTTACATTCAAAATATCTCGTGAAAGATCAGTACATTTTTCTCAGCGAAATTGTAAAATTGTAAAGCGTTAAGATAAATTCTGGATCTTAATAGTTGTATAAAATATGAATAGAAAACATAATTATTATCTACTATTTACTTACTTTAACAAGCAACTCCACACTAACTGCTCACCATTTCACATTATATATGTCAAACCAAAACATTTTATCCCAAAATTAAGAAACTTACCGAGTTTTCTTCTATTTCCGCCCATTTATGGGAGAAAAGTTTTAGGCGCATTTTTTCGTTAAATTTCTTTCATTTACTTCCTTTTCATGTCTTAAAAAAATTGTAAAACACAAGTTATTCACGGTTTCCTTTTCTTTTCTTTCATTTCTCCTCAAAAGTAAACTTGAGAACGCAAAGTTAAAACAATGGGTTTTTCTTTTATTTGATTTAACTGAAAGTTTGACGTGCAAAAACATTTCAGTGACCAGTCTTAAAACTTGAGACAACTTTAAGCGGAAAAATTTAGATATAGAATTAGATAAATAGATTAAAAGTATTTTATTTGGACTCCACATATCATTAAGTAGATTAGATTGAAATAAATTAGATAGTTTTGCTACAACAAGTAAACTAAAAGAAAAGAAACAAGGTACTTTATTATGTCTCATCCCACATCGCTTGAAAGTGCAAAAGAAAGGCAGTTTATTAAGACCACAAGCAAACAAGCTGGCACGACCTTACTTGAACAGGATCTGTTCTATAGGCTCGTACCTCTGTATTCTTGATACCTAAGAAGACAGAAACCCATGTCTGGTTGATGCATCATGACCATGTGACTAGAGCGTGATTAACTGAGCCTTATGGTCTCGGCCATGGCTCCGTAGAGGATCGTTGCCAAGCCCATCTTGATGGGTCTCGGTATGGTCACATGGTTGTCTGACAGACAAAACATAATTTTTTGTCTTTTGGTTGGACTGCAGCCTACTCATGATTTTGCTGGTGCAAATGAAACTGTTAGTTGTATGGATGATGCGTAGAAGAATGTTTGAAGAAAAGCGGGGAGGAGTTTAGGTTTCTTCTATATCATTTTGAACATGTTAAAGTATAGACAGACAAGATGATATTCACTTTTTTTTTTTTTTTTTGATTAATCATGGTTTCTGACCTTTTACCCTGACTAATCCACAACAACCCACCGCCTCACACTAGTAACGTCCTCCCTTTTCAGTAGGTTGGTGTGGCCACTTAAGGGTTGTTAGCACCTACCAATTCTTCATGACTGAGTATATTTTCAATTTGCAAGCCTGAAGTTGTGAGGTAATATGACAATGCGTAAGTTTAAGGATGTGGTCATTTACCTCTGAGTCTTGAGCATGGATACTTTTGGTCCATGAGGAAGGGTCAGTCGACACCCATGGGTGTAAGGGGCTGGGGTTTCTCATCCAATTTAAACCTTTTGAAGAGAATATGGTTAACCGGAAATAAATGCCTTGTTTAAGTAGATGTTGTGTTACTCACGTTGTATTAGTAGCTATCGTAAATTGGGTCAAACCAAAGGTCCAACTTCAAATGATCCACTGCTGTTTCAATGAGCTCATCGATTGTGTCTGGAACCCATAATACAACTCCATACCTGTTTTGATCCTTTGGTAATTCCCATGGCTGAAACGGGTATATGGTACATTTCCTTCGTGCCTTTCTATCTGTCACAACAAAGTAAACACCCATAAGTTTGTTGTTAGCTTGCATTTCATTCTTGTTCGGTTAACTATGCGCTCGTTAAGAACAGTTTTGTCCTCTGTTTTTTCCCTTGTCTCAAAACAACGATGTTTGCTAACTACATTGCATAGCTTTGTCACGGTTTTGTTTCTGTTTCTGCATTCTATATTATCAAAAGTGAGAAATATGATTACTTTGAAACTTGAAAGTTCATAGTAGATTGCACCATGATAGGTTGAAATACCTGATGGTTCTTGAGAGGATGAAGGGAATTCTGATGACTGGGATGATTTGGCTTCTTCCAATTGGTTAATCAACATCTAATTTCCAGATAATCTCGCTTCATCAAGTGGAGTGTTACCCCATCTGCACATTAATTTGGAACTTAAAAATGCTGTTACGTGATATATGATCGATTTTGTGGACTCAAGAAAATATGACTAGTAATGTTTTGTCTCTTTTTATTTAAATTCTAAAACTATAATTAAGTTCTCTATAACCTGGTTGATATAGTCACAAAGTGTAACCTGTCTTTGGACAAAACACTAGCCCCAGCTTTGACGAAGTTGTAGTCTTTTGAGTTTAAAACCCCTCTTTTGAACAGATGGAGATAATATAGTATCACTATCAGTTATCGCCAATGAGCAGCCTTCTTTTATGAATAAAGAAGCAATGTTATCATGTCCTCTTTTGATGGCTTCTAATAAAGGCGTGTTCCCAAAGTTATCTATCAATAAGATGAAATAAAGTATATAATTAGGTCAAATGACTACCAGAATCTAAGCTCAAAGGGGCAGAAAGTTTACCTGAAATGTTAACTGCAACACCTTCTTGAATATGAAAAAGAGTGATATCTTCGTGTTCTTTTGATGCAGCAAGATGCTGTTGCATCAGACAGTAACTAGTTAGCAAGATCCATTCTGCTGTTAACGTTTTTTTCTGATCGTTAAAAGAAATTCATTACTAGTGGCGACGTTCCATCAAAGTTTTTCTTGTTTGTATCATGGCTTCATCTGCGGAAAAAGGAATCCAAATTTAAAAGACTATGACTTCAAAACTCCACTTCATGTAGCCGCTTTACGAGGATCCTATGGATTAGCAAAGTTGTTAGTTGAAGCTGGGCCAATGTTTTATCTAAAGACAGGTATAGCTTGTTTATTAAATATTTCTGAATTCAAACGTTTACAAGGACGTAAATTTGGTAGTTTTTTACTATTCTTGAGTGCATAGATTTAAGCATATACTATATAATAATAATAATAATAATAATAATAATAATATTTATGCTCTGAATGTGCAGATGGGTAAAAATTCCACTTGATGAAGCAAAGTTATCTAACAATGAAAGGTTGATTAAGCTATTGAAAGAAGCCACAACCCTTCAGTTATCAAAGAATCGCTCAACCTCTCAAGAACCATTGGGTATACCAAAGTTCTTAATTTCTACTATTAAATTAATAGTTCAAGAAAATACCAAGCCTACTACCAAGTGCTGATTAACTTATCTTTTATTCGTTCCATAAGCTTACGAAAGCTTTCTGTCTAAAATCTTCAAATTAGTACTTGGTCTTTTCAACCTTTGCTACAAAGTATTGCTTACCTTGAATAAAAAATAGCTAAGCAAGAACTTGCTGCCGTTCAGTGACAGATAGAATGACATGAAGGAAATGTTCCATACTTCCATATGCCCTTTTCAGCCATGGGAATTACCGAAGGATCAAAACAAGTATGGAGTTGTATTAAAGGTTCAGGACACAACTGATGAGCTGATTGAAAAAGCGCTGTTCATTTCAAGTTGGAACTTCTTTCCATTTCTCGTATCATAACATAAGATGCAGGTCAAATTCTTGATGTGTATATGATTATAGATGGACAAAAGCTCTATCTAATCACCACTTAAGCACAAGTCATATGTGTATCATTTGATTATAATCATTATTCAATTTAATATCGATTTCATTAGCAGCTCCATTCTTTCAAAATGGCCATCCCAAGAAGAGTGTCAGAATTTTTTCAAAAAACGCTATTCCTTTCAATTTTTTCTTAACAGTTTAAGCATGAGTGATGTTTCATCTACTTAAAGAACAAAACTTTCATTTCAATTATCTACTTATACAGTTGCTAGTTAAGTATAATTTCGTCACATAGTGCCAGGAATTTTCTTCGTTCTATTAAACTAAGTATCAATGCGGGCATGGTCAAAACACAGAGGTCTCAGGAAAGTGATCAATTCCCTTCAATTTATGCAGCTTTCTATTAGCTCACACTTGCGTAATGCTGTAATTTTTGCAAGCATACTCATTTAAGAAGAACTTCTAGCAGCCCTCTTTCTAATCTTAACGCTGAAAGAACAATCTTTTTGAGTCAACCACATAGAAACATATTTTTCAGGCTCGAGCTTGGCTTGGGCTCAACTCATTTTTGTGATCGGCCTAAACAAAATATAGCTCGACTGGAGCTTGGATTGTTTAGTACACTAAGCTTGAGCTCGTTTAATTATTTTTTAATCTCGATTATATATAGCTATACATAAGGCAATTAGACGTATACAAAGTGTACATATATTAAAG
This sequence comes from Artemisia annua, assembly GCA_014162995.1. NCBI lineage: Eukaryota > Viridiplantae > Streptophyta > Magnoliopsida > Asterales > Asteraceae > Artemisia > Artemisia annua. The sequence goes on from LBNU01038668.1 coordinate 10,405, forward strand.
CATATATTTCTAATGCTTGTTTAGGCTCGTGAACCTTAGAATGAAGCTCGGACCCGGGCTCGTTTATTAAATGAACCCCAAACACTGTTCGAGCCCGGGCTCATTTCCACCCCTGTAAAGTCTTCCCTTTACATGTTCTATGTTTTCATAATGGACACATCTAACTATATCATGAATCGTGATAAGTAAAAAGTAACAATATAAGTGACCATGAATAGATGAGTTAACGAAAACCATTGCAGATAAATTTGAAACTGACCTTAAAGGAGTATTTCGTCGATGCGCATCTCCAAATGCCCATTGTTCGGGTTCCGAACACAACTCCAGTGGTGTTAGTTTCACCTAAAGAGACGATATTAAAAGCTAATTCACAGAAGCCAAAAAAAAAAAGATTAAATTGTCTGTCAGACAACCATGTGACCATGCCGAGACCCATCAAGATGGGCTGGCAACGATCCTCTACGGAACCATGGCCGAGACCATAAGGCTCGGTTAATCACGCTCTAGTCACATGGCCATGATGCATCAACCAGACATGGGTTTCTGTCTCTTGAGGAATCAAGAATACAGAGGTACGAGCCTATAGAACAGATCCTGTTCAAGTAAGGTCGTGCCTGCTTGTTTGCTTGTGGTCTTTATAAACTGCCTTTCTTTTGCACTTTCAAGCGATGTGGGATGAGACATAACGTAACTAGTACCATTTATCTTTTGTACTTATTACTTAATATATTACTACTTATTGCAACAAAACTTTTTAAGGATAGAAAACAAATTGGTGGAAATCATGATTGTATATACGTTTGGTTAAAAAAATTTACTTGAACTTATGTTAAGATAACAAATTTTTTACCTTAAAAATGGAACGATATGTAACTTTTTACATATGGGATAGTAGTGACTAGGTCCTTTTTGTGATGCGTTTGGTCTACGTCTTATGTCACTTTTGTTAGTCTGTTTCAAAATGTATCAAGACGACTATGTCACATATATTTCTATATTTAGGTACTTATGGAATCGAGTCATCGACAATTGGTCTCTGCAAACATAGTTTATTTGATCAACTAAGATTTTACGTTCTATGTAAGGTTTTTTCTCTGGATTTTTTTTCATCATGCCGTGATTCGAAGTCTAGAAAGGCGAAAGCCCTTCCTTAGTTTCATTATTGAGTTGATTACTGAAATAAACAAAGTCTTGAGACAAAATAATTTAATGACATTAAAAACTACTATGATCACAAGTAGGTTTTAGAATAAATAGATATCAACTTGTTGTTACAAAATTCTTGCAACAATAAATAATAGATAAAAGTGTTTGACAAATGAGAGTTGGTTAATCAAAATACCCATTGACTTTACCAAATTACCAATAGTAAACAAATAATCAATTATAAGCATAAGTTGTCATCAAGTCATTAGACATATAACCTTTAATTTACATTGGCAAGCAGCTTATAGAAGCATAAATGAAACTTTTATAAAAAGTTTTAGAATAAAGAATCTATAATGCTTTGTATGTATGTTTGGTATAACGTCATAGTGGATGAACATTTAGTACTTTTGAATATATCTTGAACAAGTACTCTTAGTTACATAATGCTTATGCATAACTACATGATAGTTGTAACAACCCAAACTTAAATATTCATAATTGTGAGAAATATTGTGCAGTAGTCATAAGATAAGACAGCTAATTTTTATTTTCTAAATTTGAATAAAAAAACAGTAGTCTCATGGCTCTCTCCTCATTGCCTCTACATTTCTTCCTTAAAACAGCAAAGATTATTTCGATCACATGTTTGATGTTTAGTCGATATACGTGATCATAGCCTTCTACAAACATCGTTTTTGATACTGGTAAGAAAATATGAGTGAGATTGAGCAGAATGGTTCAGCTGTGGTGGAGGAGGACAAGAGAGAAGAGGAGAGGCGCATGAAGGTGACAGAGGGCGNGACAAATGAGAGTTGGTTAATCAAAATACCCATTGACTTTACCAAATTACCAATAGTAAACAAATAATCAATTATAAGCATAAGTTGGCATCAATTCAAATATGTGGTAAGAGTTCATTCATTAGACATAGAACCTTTAATTTACATTGGCAAGCAGCTTATAGAAGCATAATTTTTATAAAAAGTTTTAGAATAAAGAATCTACAATGCTTTGTATGTATGTTTGGTATAACCTCATAGTGGATGAACATTAATACTTTTGAAATATATGTTGAACAAGTACTCTTAGTTACATAATGCTTATGCATAACTACATGATAGTTGTAACAACCCAAACTTAAATATTCATAATCGTGAGTAATATTGTACAGTAGTCATAAGATAAGACAGCTAATTTTTATTTTCTAAAAATTTGAATAAAAAAACAGTAGTCTCATGGCTCTCTCCTCATTGCCTCCACATTTCTTCCTTAAAACAGCAAAGATTATTTCGATCACATGTTTGATGTTTAGTCGATATACGTGATCATAGCCTTCTACAAACATCGTTTTTGGTACTGGTAAGAAAATATGAGTGAGATTGAGCAGAATGGTTCTGCTGTGGTGGAGGAGGACAAGAGAGAAGAGGAGAGGCGCGTGAAGGTGCCAGAGGGTGGCCGAGGTTTCTTCATCCACCCTCGAAGCAGGTTTCATATTCTCTTTTTAGCCTTTATTTGTTTGTAGACATATCCGCATGACACTTTCTCCCGTAAAAAAACGTTAAAGTAGGTTACAAGTTATCACAGTAGTATAATCTCCAATTTTATGATGCAGATGGTACCGGGCTTGGGATAAATTCATATTATTATGGGCAGCGTACTCGTCTATTGGAACACCCATTGAATTTGGGTTCTTTAGGGGATTGCCTAAACATCTATATTTATTAGACATACTCAGCCAGACAGCTTTCTTCATCGATATTTTCGTTCAGTTCTTTGTTGCTTACAGAGACATTGATTCTGAGAAGATGATCACTAATCGACACCTTATTGCTCTACGGTCAGTTTTTCATCCTATAAATGACAACTTCAATGCTTCAATCCAAATAATATACAGTAATATAATTCAAATTTCTTGCTGCAGATATTTAAAATCTCATTTCATTTTTGATTTACTTGCCTGCATGCCTTGGGATATTCTTTATAGGGTATTATTCTAAACTCCATATAGATATAACTACAAATATACAGGATAAGAAATTATAACTAAGATGTAATTTATGTATATCAGGTTTCTGGTAGAAAAGAAGAAGTGAGATACCTTTTACTAATTAGGTTGGTACGGGCACGAAAAGTTCTAGACTTTTTTTACATGTTGGAAAAGGACATACGTGTCAACTATTTGTTTTCGAGAATCCTGAAACTTATTGTTGTCGAGTTCTATTGCACACATACGGCAGCATGTATATTCTACTATTTGGCTACAACTTTGCCAGCTTCACAAGAAGGATATACATGGATTGGGAGCTTAAAGCTTGGTGATTATAGCTACTCAAATTTCAGAGACATTGATCTTTTGAAAAGATATGTAACTTCATTATATTTTGCAATTATCACCATGACAACAGTGGGTAAGTTCTTTCATTTCAACGGAACCCTTGTCGCAATATAATAAACACTCCATACGAATGATGTATTAATGTGGGGACTTACTTGTACAGGTTATGGTGACATCCATGCAGTCAATGTGAGAGAGATGATATTCGTTATGGTTTATGTTTCATTTGACATGGTTCTCGCTGCTTATTTGGTCGGTAACATAACAGCTTTAGTTGTAAGAGGATCAAAGACAGAAATATACAGGGAAAGAATAAAAAATCTACTGAAATATATGGACAAAAATAAACTAGGGAAAGACATACGTTATCAAATCAAGGATCAACTGCGGTCACCATATGATAGTAGCCACACCGATTCCGCTATTTTACAAGATCTTCCAAGCTCTCTCCGTGCCACGGTATGGAACAGAGAATTTTGCTTAATCCAGATATGTTTAAAATAATTGCAATTCTTCTAATGTAAATTTACACATTATCTATGATACTAAACAGCGTGTATGATTTCTTTCAGGTAATTGAAAACCTTTATAAGCCACACATTGAAGAGGTTCCTCTTTTCAAGGGATGCTCTATGGAATTCATAAATCAGATTGTAAGTCTTTCAGGGGATGCACTGTATATGTTGATAATAATATAAGTACCTTAGCGGGGCACTCCTCTTGCAGGTAAATAGAGTGCACGAGGAGTTTTTTCCTCCTGGAAAAGTAATACTGGAACAAGGAAGTGTGGTTGACCAACTTTATTTCATATGTGATGGAAAGCTGGTAAGAAATTCCTATTTTATGTTAGATTATGCCATTATATATGAGGTGTTATATAAGTTGATACAATAAAACTGTTACAGGAAGAGGTTGTTGTCAATGAAGGTGGCCCTAAAGAAGCAGTATCAATCCTAAACCCTCGCGACTCGTTTGGAGATGTTTCCATTCTGTGTAACATTCCTGAACCATACACTGTTCGAGTTTCTGAACGCTGTCTGCTTTACGGATTGATAAACAATCTTTCTCTAATATCCTTAAGATATATTTTCACGACAAAAGAAAGATTCTAGACAATCTACTAGAGGTCATTAATAAATTTAGCTATTGCTCCCTTGTAAGGTTAATTTTCTTTTGGGCCTTCTAAACTAACATATCTTAGCAGGGTAAAGAAAGTAATGTTCACATGAAGCATGTGGTGTCAGAAATTAAAGCGAATATCGAGCTACAAGACGCAGAACTTGCACTAAGGCTTAATAATGCAGCTTATAATGGAGATTTGTCTCGGCTAAAAAGCTTAATTCGAGCTGGAGCTGATCCAAACAAGAAAAACTTTGATGGAAGGTCGCCACTGGTAATGTATTTCTTTTAACGATCAGAGAAAAACATTAACAGCAGAAGGGATCTTGCTAACTAGTTACTGCCTGATCCAACAGCATCTTGCTGCATCAAAAGGACACGAAGATATCGCTCTTTTTCTTATTCAAGAAGGTGTTGAAGTTAACATTTCAGGTAAACTTTCTACACCTTTGAGCTTAGATTCTGGTAGTCATTTGACCTAATTATATACTTCGTTTCATCTCACTGATAGATAACTTTGGGAACACGCCCTTATTAGAAGCCATTAAAAGAGGACATGATAACATTGCTTCTTTACTAATAAAAGAAGGCTGCTCCTTGACGATAACTGATAGTGATACTAAATTATCTCCATCTGTCGCAAGAGAGGTTTTAAACTCAAAAGACTACGACTTCCGGACACCACTACATGTAGCCACCTCACGAGGATCTTATGTACTTGCAGAGTTGCTAGTCAAAGCTGGGGCTAGTGTTTTGTCCAAAGACAGGTACACTTTATGACTATATCAACCAGGTTATAGCGAACGTAATTATAGTTTTAGAATTTAAATAAAAAGCGACAAAACCTTACTAGTCATATTTTCTTGAGTCCACAAAGTCGATCATATATCACGTAACAACATTTCTAAGTTCCAAATTAATGTGCAGATGGGGTAACACTCCGCTTGATGAAGCGAGATTATCTGGAAATGAGATGTTGATTAACCTATTGGAAGAAGCCAAATCGTCCCAGTTATCAGAATTTCCTTCATCCTCTCAAGAACCATCAGGTATTTAAACCTATCATATGGAGCAATCTACTATGAACTTTCAAGTTTCAAATGTTTTGTAATGTAGTTAATCAAAAAAAAAAAAAAAAAACAAACAAACAAACAAACATCGTTGTTTTGAGACAATGGAAAAAACTGAAATCAGAACTGTTCTTAACGAGCACATAGTTAAATTAACAAGAATGGAATGCAAGCTAACAACAAACTTATGGGTGTTTACTTTGTTGTGACAGATAGAAAGGCACGAAGGAAATGTACCATATACCCGTTTCAACCATGGGAATTACCAAAGGATCAAAACAAATATGGAGTTGTATTATGGGTTCCAGACACAGTTGATGAGCTCATTGAAACAGCACTGGATCATTTGAAGTTGGACCTTTCTCCTAATTCTTGTATTCTAGTAACAGCAGATGCAGGTAAAATTGTGGATGTCGATATGATTGCAAATGGGCAGAAGCTCTATTTAATCACTAAGGAATGACATATATATGCCATCTTATCATTTATTCAAATCACTTTCAAAGATTTGACCCAATTTACGCTAACTACTAATACAACGTGAGTAATACAACTTCTACTTAAACAAGGCCTTTATGTCCGGTTAACCTTATTCTCTTCAAAAGGTTTAAATTGGATGAGAAACCCCAACTCCTTAGTCCTTACACCCATGGGTGTCGACTGACGCTTCCCCATGGACCAAAAGTATCCATGGTCAAGACACAGAGGTAAATGACCAATCCTTAAACTTACACATTGTCATATTACCTCACAACAACTTAAGGTTTGCAAATTGAATATATACTCGGTCATGAAGAATCACTAGCACCCGATTTTAAAGGCTCAAATGCAAAAGACAAAAAATTATGTTTTGTCTGTCAGACAACCATGTGACCATGCCAAGACCCATCAAGATAGGCTGGCAACGATCCTCTACGGAGCCATGGCCGAGACCATAAGGCTCAGTTAATCACGCTCTAGTCACATGGTCATGATGCATCAACCAGACATGGGTTTCTGTCTCTTGAGGAATCAAGAATACAGAGGTACGAGCCTATAGAACAGATCCTGTTCAAGTAAGGTCGTGCCTGCTTGTTTGCTTGTGGTCTTTATAAACTGCTTGTCTTTTGCTCTTTCAAGCGATGTGGGATTAGACGTAATACAGTACTAAGTTACTAACTACTAAGCAAAACTATCTAATTTATTTCAATTTAATTTACTTAATGAAATGTAGAGTCCAAATAAAATACTTTTACTATATTTATTCTAATTCTAGTATTTGATTCTGATCTAAATTTTCCGCTTAACATCGTTTCAATTTTTAAGACTGGTCACTGAAATGTTTTTATACATCAAACTTTCGGTTAAGCCAAATAGAAAAATAACCCGTTGCTTTAGTCTTTTAGATGATTTGAGAAAAACTATCATAACTCATCGTCACAAATTCCTACAGCAATAAATAATAGTAAGACAATGAATACCCATTGACTTCTTATGTTACCAATGGACAATGAACACCCATTGACTTCCTATGTTACCATTTGGTAAACAAATACGTACTTAATTTCAATCGTAAGTAACCAACAATTCCAATGTGTAATTAAGTTTTTCTTTAACCTATAGAATACTAGTTTAACACCCGTGTCATACACGAATTCATCATGAATAGTTCATATAAATTACTGCGTAGCAGTAAACTTTTTTTTTCTTCTTCTTCTTGTGAAAATCTAAAGTATATATATTAATAAAAAAAAAAAAAAAAAAAAAAAAAAAAAAAAAAAAAAAAAAAAAAAAAAAAAAAAAAAAAAAAAAAAAAAAAAAAAAAAAAAAAAAACCGAATAAGTGCTTACAAGCCAAAGATCAGAATCATCAGATAGACAGACCCATGAACCATACTACTACACTAAAATACAATATGAAATACAACAAACTATACAATTTTAGCATCTTAAAACTTCATATTTTCACACTAGTTGAGACTACATTTCTTATAACAATATTAACACCTTAAACCAATCCAATACAAAATGACATAAAGTACAATATTAATAGGCCTCATCTACTGCTAAAGTTCACATGCAGAGACTACATTTCCTTCATGAAGGAAGCCCATTAATCAATCTGTAGCACCTCCAACCTCATAGAAAGATCATAAGGCCATCATCCATGAGAGACGTCATCATCTGCAAAAGAACTTGTTACTTATGATAGAGAACTACATTTCCTTCATAACGTTAATGTATATTAACTGATGTGTGATGTCCACAAACATTGGATGGTGTATCCTAATGGCTTTACAATCTAGAAGTTAGCAGAGGTCATGAAAGTTATGGCGTCAATCTCCATTTGAAAAAACTAGAACGGTACCCGCGCAATGCGGCGGCGGGTACCGTGTGTTTATATTTTGCGTTATTTGGTTACACGTTTAGTTGTCTTCATGCTTTATAAGTATAAATATTAGAGATGGTTAAGCCAAATAATTTTAGTTTGAACAACCAACCGCTTCCTAACAAACTTCCTAACCAACTTGCTTCCTAACTAATTAATTTTGAAATCTTTCCACAATAAGCAAGAAAAAAGTCTGAAATTTAAGTCTTTCTAATTATAGAATAGTCCCAAATACATTATATAGTAGTATAGATGTATGTGTAAGATGTGGGAGCTATCTGGAGTTCCATGTGTGTATTGTGTTTGTGCTTATATGCATTTGAATATGTTCCAAAATGAACATAAAAAGTCTTACGAAACGAACAAAGAAAGCCTATACATTACCGTAACTATAACCAAATCAGACTGGTGCAATAAGTCATAGTTACAATCTCATTTTCCACGTAAAGATGTTACAAAACTAATAAAAAAAAAAGCCTAGACAACACTGTAATAATAACCACATCAGATTGGTGCAATGAGTTATAGTTACAACCTCATTTACCACGCAAATATGTTACTAAACGAACAAAAAAAGGCATAGACAACACCATAACAGTAACAAATAATCATATTGGTGCAATGAGTCATAGTTACAAAACGAATAAGAAATGTTACAAAACGAAGAAAAAAAGCCTAGACAACACCGTAACAGTAACCAAATCTGATTGGTGGTGCAATGAGTCATAGTTATAATCTCATTTTTCACGTAAATATGTAAGAAACGAACAAAAAAAAAAGCATAGAGAGCACCATAACAATTACCAAATCAGATTGATGCAATGAGTCATGGTTACAAATTACAATCTCATTTTCCACGTAAATATGTTACAAAACTCATTTTCCACATAAATACGTTACAAAACGAAAAAAATGTTACAAAACTTATTTTCCACATAATTATGTTACAAAACGAAGGAAAAAAAAAAGCATAGACATGTTAAAAAAATGTCACATTAACTATATATAACAAAGCACAATGGACCAGGTTTCAAAGCTTCAATTTTTTAATATTTAATATTTAATATTCGTTTATTCTATATTGCCTCTATATACATAAACCCTTCACACCATGACTCCCATGGACTCACACACACATGATCAAAGCCCAAAAAATAATAAAAAATCATATAAATAGAATTTCTTAAAATGATCCTATTGGTTCTTGGCTGCCTTCACAGTTCACACCATAACTCCCATGGACTCACACACACAGGATTAAAACAAGTCATTTATAAAAAAATAACATTTACAAAACACACCCTGAACTTCTTAATCTTTACTACTTTTTTATATAACAAATTTTATTTACCAAATATTTAATAAATCTCTAACGGTTTCTTAAATAAAAAATTACTACCAAATAGGTCTGTCGATTGTTGAAACTATAGACCTTGATAGATCTTAGAGCCTTTGTGGATCGTTAGTATGCTAATGTAATCAAGAACACACTAAAGGAAAATCTTTGTATAACTTGTATTCAAGCGGAAATTAAATACAAGAACAAGAACAAATAACTAAAACACTTTGATCCTCTCTTATGTTAATCACTATTGATTGTAATATCAATTTCGTACATAATGCCTTGGCCGTGGATTCCTTTTATACTACAAGAAACCCTAAACCTTCTTACAAGAAACGAATAACATAAAACTATAAAAGATATTCTATATCTTGTCCTAAAATAAACTAAACATATCGTATTCTAATGCTACGGACAAACTATATCCGCAGGAACTCATTATCAGCAGAAACCATGTATCAGCAGAAACCACTAAAAGCATCCGCAGGAACCTGTTAGTAGAATTCATTCAGTAGGAACTTCTATAATTCCTAACAATCCTCCCCTAATCTTGACAAAATGCCTCATATAATCTTTCATTTGTGCATGTGTCATAGGCTTTTCTCTCTTAGCTCTTGCCTTCCTCTTTGCCTCAGCCCTCTTTGTTTGTTTGCATAGGGCCACCATCTTTTGAACATAGTCCTCCACATCAAACTCATCACCTAAGACTTTCTGAGCTAACTGCGGATTAGAAACAACTTTTGATGCAAGAGTATCCCAAGTTTCAGCAGTAAATTGTTTGGAGAGCTCATCCAATTCTCTCTGTCTCTCAGCAGTCAAAGGAGCTGGTGTTGGAAAACCAAGCTTATCCAAGTCCTCTTGGATTTTCCTTGCCATTATCTCAGATTGCCTCAACTCTTCTTGCCTCTAAGCTTCATTAGCCAAATCTGCAGCTAGTAAATCAGCAGCTACTTGTTCACTTAGCCTTTCTATCTCAAGTTCCTTCTTTGACTTTTTTTTTCAATCATGAATGATTTACCTTTGTCAACACCAGTAGAAACTGGATCAGTAGCTTTGTCAGCAGAAATACCAGATTGATCAGTAGAAACAATTTGAGGAACTTCAACAGCAGGAATAGTGATAGGAGTGACAGTAGAATCTGCATCAGTGGGAACCTTTGTAGTAGGTTGACCAGCAGAAACATGATGCAAGGGGTCAGTAGCAGAATCCTTAACACCTTGATCAGCAGATTCCATGGTACCATCAGCAGAAGGAATGGCCTTGGAAGATGCAGCAGTAATATCAGCAGAAGGTTGAACACCATCATTAGCAGTAACCACAAACTCTTGACCAGCTACAAAAATTGTGGAAACACCTTCTGAATGATCAACAGCAGTAACACCAACATCAGAATCAACATCCATTGTTGCACCTCCATCAGCAGAATCAAGTTGAATCACTGGATCAACATCTTGAACAGTTTTAGCAATGGGCACCTCTGAACCTTTGTTTAGATATTGCCTTTTCTTCCTCCTTTGAACCATGATGGGTGTCTTTGGCTTAGCAGCAACAACATTAGGTTTAGGAGAAGGTGTTGGTTGGGCCAAAGATGCTTATGCTAAAACATGAAGAGAATCCAAATGCATATCCTCTTGCTCCTCATCCTCTGAATCAACTGCAAGCTTCCTTATCTTCCTGTGTCCAAGTTGAGCTTCTAACTCTTGAACCCTCTCAGTCAAATCAGCAACCTTGCCACCAAGAGTTTCTTTTGTGTCTGCAAGCTCCTTTTTCAGACCTTCCACCTCTCTAACATACCTGTTGAGCAATTTATAGATATTTGTGAGAGTAGCAGGGTCCTCAACTCCACCAGCAGGAATACCTGTAGTATGGGGAGCTTCATTGGACCTAGTAGGAGACACATAAAAGTCATCAGTAGTATAGGTGTCCTCTACATAAGTCTCTCTAACTGGACTAGGAGTCCTCATTCTATGAGAGGTCTCAACATTGGGCTCAATAACAGACTCAATCATGGGCTCATCACTAGGTTCAATATGATCATCTAAAGGTGCCTCAGTCCCAATGCTAGGCTGAATTAAAGTCTCCTCTGTCTCAGTAATGGGACTAGGAGACACTGGGTCATTAATGAGCCTAGGAGAAGGGTAGGAAAAGGCAGCAGTATCCATACCAGCAGAATGTGCTGGCTCTTCAGGGACATTGATTTGCTCATCAGGAGCAATAGGACTAGGAGATGGCAGTGGCTGGTCATCCGCAGCAACTGATGCATTTGCATCAGCAGTATTGGATGAGCCAGCTTCAGCAGATGTGGATGTGCCTGCATCAGCAGCAACTGGTGCAGGTGCATCAGCAGCATCCCCTGCAGCAATAGCATCATTGTCAACGGGCAACATAGCTGGTGTTAAAGGCCTATGTTCCCCAGTATACCCACTTGACATACTTGCAAATATTTTAGTAGTGAAAACTCCAATAGGTCTATGTGTTCCATCTTGAGTCTCTAGGCCTAGTATAATTTAAAGGAACCTAGGGTACATTAGAAACTTCTTTTTCTCAGCATTAATATTTGTAACCATTCCCTCAAAAATGAATCTAGAAAAATTAAAAGTGGTACCCTGTGACAAACATACAATTCCACAAGCCAGATGAGTGGAGAATTGATCCCAACCGCCTGACTTAGAACTGATACACTACAGCAAAGTATGCACCAAAAACTTCCATTTGGGGCAAAGCTTGTTTTTATACCAAGCCTTCTTTCCATCACCTCGATATCTAATAGCCCGCAACCCAGCAAGTATCACTTCCTTGTTATCATGATATTCATCATTTTCATCATCTAATTGAAGCTTAGTTCGGACTAAAGACTCCGTAACCACATATTCGACCCCGTCAATAGTAGCCTTAATCCCTAGGGGATTATCATCCTGAGATTGTACTGCAGCAGTAGCCCAAAATTGTTGAACCAAAGATTCACACACACGAGTGGGATAATGTGTGAGAGCAAAGTGAAGTTTAGACCGCTGCAAGAAATCTACCATCGGATCAAATAGTTCACGACCCTTTGCTTTTCCCAAAAATGCTACTTTGTTGTGATCTCCTTTGAAAATAAGATCGGCCATTGAAAGATTTGAGAGAAGTTATGCAATTGAGAGAATGGGAAATGGAGTTGAGTTTATACTTAGTGGGAATCGGTTATTTTGGGCGTGGGATATGCACGTTAGGTCATTTAAAGTAGTTTTCTAACGTAGAAGTTGATTGGCAAAGAATTTCGGAGAGAATCCTTGACCAATTTTGACTTTATTATTGTCCCAAATTAAACCCAAAATTTTAACATTCAGTAGCAACCAAAAGTCAATCCACAAAAATGGTGGGTCAATCCGCAGAATCCGAAGGTGTTTGATCGTGGTCACTGTAGATATCCTCATCAGCAGTATTGAAACCCAATCAGCAGAATTGACAATCTGCAGAAACCATCCATCAGTAGAAAGTTCACCTCAGTAAAATATCTTCTTTTATGGTCAACTTGATCTTTTAGAAAATATCTTAACTTTTTACTTTCCAACCGTCCCTTATTCAATGGCATTAACTCCCAATTAAACCAAATCAGGACTATAAAGAAGTCCCCAAATCACACTTAAATCAAAGCAATCCCTAATTCTTCACCAAATCCTCCCAATCCGCAGAAATCATGAACCCTAACCCTGACACTTTGGAGATTTCATCGGATTCCTCATCCGATTCAGAAGACAACTCATGGGGAACCTACTTTCCACGAGGATGCCCAAGTAGAACACGGCTAACAAGAGAGCAAGACCGTAACAAGAAGCATGATACAGACATTCCTGAGGAGCCATACTGGTTGTCCTTCTTTCCTCCAGAAGATCAAATGCCATTCTTCAACCCCAATGTGCCACTGGGCCAGTACTTTCCATCCAAGCCACCAGAGGATAAAGAAGGGCCTTCTCACCCAACTCCAGTATCAGTGAAGCAAGAAGATCCACCTCCACTTGCAGTATTTCTTTCAGAGGAGTTTGAGAGAGTGGTGGTAGGAATGAGTTAGATTCCAGTGCCTCAGCCTTCCCAGCAACTACCAAAACCACACCCACAAGTTCTAGGGCTTGTGTGCAAGAAGTTGTGGGTGCTAGGGAAGCATGCCAAAGGTGTTGGAAAGATCCTGGCTAATCCCAAGGATAAAGGGAAAAGGAAGATGGAGTAGGTGGGTAGTAGGGGTTTTGGGAATAATTGTCAGGCTAGGTGATGGTTTAGGTGGTAGATGTCTTGGTTGTTTTGTCTTTGATTTGATTGTCTTGTAATAGTTTTCTTTTAGTAATGAAAATTTCAATTCCTCTGATATAGTGCATTTCTACTGATATGTCCTTTAATTCCACTGATATGTTCACCCCTGAACAGAATCAGCATCATCAGCAGAAACAAACTTCTGCAAGACAAACACATAAAACAAAGCACACAAGACAATCTAAACCACATAATGGTTAGTTTATACAAAGTTATACAAAAATTAACCTGCAAAACAAAGTTAGTGAACAAATTACACATTTTACAACATAAATCCTCCCCAGAAGCATATGCCTCCCCCTAGGCCTATGCCTCCCCTCAAACATAGCATTCAGGGGTTAACCATCCCAATGTGGACAACTAAGTAGTTAAACCTAGGTCCATCAAAAGCTTTTGTTAACAAATCAGCTACATTTTTATCAGTATGAATTTTAAGCACCTGGATTAAGTGTTTCTCACTAACATCTCTAATAAAATGGTGCCTAATTTCAATGTGCTTAGTTCTTTGATGAAAAACTGGATTTTTAACAATTGAAATTGTGCTTTGATTATCAATATATATTTTGGTGTTTATAAAGTTGTACCCATAATCAAGCATCTGATTCTGAATCCAAAGCACTTGTCTACAACAATTGGCAGCAGCAACATACTCTACTTCAGTAGATGAGGTAGCCACAATGGTTTGTTTCTTGCATTGCCAAGAAATCAACCTTCTCCCTAAAAATTGACAACCTCCTGTAGTGGACTTTCTATCCAGATTGGCACCAGCATAATCACTGTCACTATAAGCTTCCAACACCAATGGAGAATCTCTTGTGTACCAAAGGCCTAATTTAGGCTCACCTTTAAGATACTTAAAGATTTTCTTTACAGCATTCAGATGGGAAGTCAATGGTGTGACCTGGTGTCTAGAACAAGCACTGACTGCAAATGTGATGTCTGGCCTTGAAGCAGTTAAGTACATGAGGGAACCAATCATTGATCTGTAGAGGTGAACATTCACAGCTTCATCTGGTTCATTATGATTCTTGGGCCTTGGAGGTTCATAAGGTGTTGTTGCAGTCCTAAGATTCTCAAAATCAAATTTCTTGAGAATATCATGCTCATACTTTTATTGATTAATAAAAATTCCTTCAGGCTTTTGTTTCACTTGTAACCCCAAGAAGAAAGTAAGCTCTCCCATAGCACTCATTTGAAACTCACTCTTCATTAAAGTTTCAAATTCCCTGCACCAAGCTTCCTTTGTGGAACCAAAGATGATATCATCCACATAAACTTGCACAAGAATGATATCTCTAGAATTCTTCTTTATGAAGAGGGTTTTGTCAATAGCACCTCTTCTGTAACCATGTTCCAAAAGAAAGTTGTCAATCTTGCATACCATGCTCTAGGTGCTTGATGAAGTCCATATAAAGCTTTCACAGCCTTGTACACCTTCTTTGGATTCTATGGATTTTCAAAACCTTTGGGTTGAGTGACATAGACCTCCTCATCAATCTTGCCATAGATGAAAGCATTTTTNGTTCCAAAAGAAAGTTGTCAATCTTGCATACCATGCTCTAGGTGCTTGATGAAGTCCATATAAAGCTTTCACAGCCTTGTACACCTTCTTTGGATTCTATGGATTTTCAAAACCTTTGGGTTGAGTGACATAGACCTCCTCATCAATCTTGCCATAGATGAAAGCATTTTTCACATCCATTTGGTAAACCACAAAACCCATATAAGAGGCAAATGTCAAGAATAGTCTAATTGCCTCAACTCTTGCTACAGGTGTAAAGACTTCATCATAATCAATTCCTTCCTCTTGTCTGAAACCTTGAGCAACTAGTCTAGCCTTATTTCTGACCACAATGCCCCTAGCATCCCTTTTGTTCTTGAGAATCCATTTAGTACCAATTGCATATTTTTCTTCAAGAAGATCCACAAGTACCCAAACATCCTGATTCTTGAATTGTTGCATTTCTTCCTGCACTGCCTCTACCCAACTTGGATCTGTAAGTGCTTGAGCAATGCTGGCTGGTTCAACTTGAGATAGGAAACAAGCAAACAAACAATGTTGTTGATCTGTATAATTGTCCCTTTTCTGTGTAGTAATGTAAGTGATAAAAGCACATTCTCCAAACTTGGTCTTTTTCACTGTACTTCTAGTTTGAACCATGGCATTGGGATCTCCAAGAATATTGGATTGAGGATGTATAGTGTTTATCCTCTTAGTTAAATTGGGGTTGGCTGCTATAGTTGACTGAAGGTTGGTTATAGTTGGAGCAAAATCATCATCATAGGAAGAGGAGTTGAAGATGCCAGCACTTTGTTGATGATTACCAAGATCTGTGGGGCTTGGAAATCGTGTGAATGGCTCTTCAAAGCTTAGGGATGTTTTTGTTGGAATGGTGGATGAAACAGCAGAATCAGGAGGACCAGCAGAAAAACCGTCAGCGGATTTGGCAGTATCAGCAGAAACAGGAGATTCATCATCAGAATTGGTGTTAACCGCAGCAATAGGAGAACCATCAGCAGAATCCATGTTTCTGCGGGTGTCAAGATCAGCTTGTCTCAAGAGTGCCTCAGCATCTTTTGCAAACTCAAAGCCAAGCCTTTCTGCTTCCTCATTTGCTGCATGTTCTTGCTGTTGAAGCCTAGCAAGATCTTCTGCATAACTCAAATCATCCATACCAGAAGCCACTTTGTCTTGGGAACCTGAAAAGTTGTTAGTGGTAGGAAAAGAGGGAACAACAATTATCTGTTCATCACACTCAGAGTCACAATCTGAGTCATCATCCAGGGCACCTGCATTGTTTGAGGGGGACTCTTGTGTACCTGCAGATTGGTTAGATTTGAATTTAGTGTAGCCCAAATGGTCAGTTAAATAATCAAGGTCAAAGTACCAGTCATGACCTTTACCCTGAACATTAGGTTTCTCTTCAAGAAATCTCAGGTTTAGAGTTTCCTCTACTCTTTTAGCAGACAAATTATATACCCTGTAGGCCTTACTATGAGCTGAATAGCCAACCATATACCCTTCATCAGCTTTCCCATCAAATTTTCCTAAGTGGTCACTGGTAATCAAAATAGTCACATGACATCCAAAAGGTTTAAAGTAACCTATAGTAGAAACTTTCCCTGTCAGAAGTTCATAAGGTATCTTGTTATGAGGCCTAGTGATAGATACCCTGTTCAAGACATAACAAGCAGTGCTTACTGCTTCAGTCCAAAACATAGTGGGTAGCTTAGAGTCAGCAAGCATAGATCTTGCTACCTCTATGAGGGTTATATTCTTCCTTTCAGCCACCCCATTTTGTTGTGGAGTCCTGGCAGTGCTATAGTCCCTTTTTATACCCTTAGACCCACAGAGTTCAATTAATTTAGCATTTTTGAACTCTGTCCCATTATCACACCTTATACTTTTAACCTTTTTGTTTAGTTGGTTTTCAACAAGGGTAATAAATTCTTTGAGAGTTTGAAAAGTTTCATCTTTAGTTCCCAAAAAGAATACCCAACAAAACCTGCTATAGTGATCAGTGACCACCAGGCAGAAGTACTTATGATCAATACTTCTGATGGAAGTGGGACAAAAAAGATCTATGTGTAACAACTGAAGAGGTTCTGAAATTGTGCTCACTGCAGTAATGGCTTTATATGATGCTTTGTGTTGCTTTCCTTTGTTGCAGGCAACACAATTGTGCTCATTGGTGAAGACTTTGGTAGGAAGTCCATGGACCAATCCATGTTTGGCTAACTTGTTGATGGTCTTGAAGTTTACATGTGCCATCCTTCTGTGCCATTTGGTAGACTCATCCAAGGATGCTTTGGCCACTAAACAAGCTAGATCTCCTTCAGGCTGGACATCATTCAAATTGAAAGTGTATAGATTGTGACTCCTTGGAACTTTTAGCAAAATCTGACTGTCATCAGGTAGCTTGAAGTTCTTAGAATGCACAAAACAATCCTTCTCAGTGAAGAGAACATTGTTTTTTGTGTCACAAATTTGTGAAACTGAGAACAAATTGAAGTTTTGTAGCTCCTTCACATAGTAAACATTTTCAAAGTCCAGCTTAGAGGTCCTAATGGTTCCTTTCCCTATAATTTTCCCATTTCCTCCTCCAAATTGTACTGTGCCTCCAGTAATTGGCACAAAATTATGCAACCTATCTTTGTTCCCAGACATGCTTCTAGAACAACCACTATCCACTATACCTACATCTTTACTCATAAGAGGATGATCCTACAACAGCAACAAAAATATACAACAATGTTAGTATCATAGGGAGACTCAAGTCATAAATGACTTGAGCCTGCCTTGTGGATCATAAAAGTGAGGCCATATAGATGAATGAGATCCACCATTGTTCTTGATTCCCCTGTTTGTAGATGGTTTATGTTTTCTCTAAGAACAACCTGCTGAGGGCTTAACAGCAGTATCCCAGGATGCCCCCCCATATATATTGGGTCATAAACACTAGGCCAAAAACCATTATGAAAGAAAGAACTTGGAGGTCTGTAAAATGGTCTAGCAACATGCCTGTTTCTACTAGTAGAAGAAGGTCTACCAGCAGGAATCGGCTTACCAGCAGAATCAGACTTATCAGCAGAAACTGATTTGTCAGCAGGAATGAATCTGTTGGTGTTATGTGTTGCTTGTGGAACAAATGAGAGAATCTTATTAATATTTTTCCACATAGGTCTAGGTCTCTGTTGATCAGCACAAAAACCCATTCTCTTCTCATGAAAATCACAATCCTTAATAAGATGAAATTTACTACCACAAACAAAACAGGTCTTCTTTTTAGAAGATTTGTTCATGACATTAGATGTTTTATTACAAACAAACTTATTCAAACCATAAACTGAATTGTTTTTAACAGACTGAAAGGAATTGTTTTTCATAGAACAAAAAGATAAGTCTTCAAAAGATGCTGTCTTTGAAAGTGATTCAACAGCAGCAACTCTTGACTTGAAACCAGCAGCTTTGTAAGAAGACTTGGGTGATGGCTTGGGCGAGGTCTTGGGACTTGAATCACAACTGGCAAAACTACTTGAAGGGGTCTTAAATGTCTTGTCACTAAAAGAATAAGATACACAATCATTAGATTCATTGCCAGAGGTAGGCAAATCAGAAGACTTATTGCCAGACTCTAATTATGATTCAACTAAGTCTAGGTGGTCTGAGGTAGGCATAAAAGTTCCTGTGATTGTTGAGGGTACATTATGCATCTCACCCTCCTTAACAAACTTGACAGGTTTTTGAAATTCCAAAGGAGGTTCATGCTCAGGGTCAAAAGTACTTGGCTCATTAGGGTCATATACCTCATCTGGCCCTATATAGTCACCAGATCCTAATGCTCTCCTAGACTTTATGGACTGACAACTATCAATTAATTTCACAAGATTTTTAGCCCCTTTTTGCCACTTATGTCTACCTGCAACTTCATTATCAAATTTAACCTGTAACTCTTGTTTTTCTAAAGCAACTTTTTCTTTTTCAGAGAACTTCAACAAATTTTCAGTATTTTCTAAGTCTCTTTTTAACACCCTAATTTTTTCTTCATAAGCTAATTGATTCTTTTGGAACCAGACTTTTTGTTGCTCTAATGTTTTAACAGCCTCTTTATATGCTTGTACTTTTATATACCAATCTTTGTATTGTGGTTCCATTTCATCATAAGCTTTCTTAAGAGCATTATATTTACTATCACAACCAAAAACACAATTTTGTACCTGAGATGAGATGCCCATCAAGGCAAATTCTTCTGCCTCATCTTCAGTGTCACAACATGCCAGGTATGAGTAGAGCTGAGAAGCACTACTATCCACATCATCAGACTCATGCTCCTTCCAATCAACATGATCATCCATAGATACCAATGCTTTGGGTTCTTCCACTTCAGTATTCTTGTAGGCAGAGTATCTGGTCTTGTCATCAGCCTTCCTCTTAGTGCATTCCCTAGAAAAATGACCCATTTGACCACATGAGAAGCACTTCACTTTCCTTTTGTCAAATCTGGCTGGATCCCTGCCTCTGAAGTTAATCTTCCTCCCTGCCTTCTTTTCAAACCTCTTGACTTGAACTGAAAGCATAGCCATCTACCACTTCAAATTCATCTCATCTAAGTCCAGTTTATCTACTTGCTCCAAATCTTCAAAAGCAAGTTGCTGTTGTGGTTCATAGTCAGCAACAAATGAATGAAGCACATCCTCTAATACACTACTAGATTGTGGATGATTCTTTGGTCCAGTAGAGTTTTTAGAAGATGAAGTTGAAGAAGAACTTGGACTTGCAGCATATGTCAACCTATTAGAGGTAGTGCTGACAAATGCTGAGTTTGTAGGAGGTGAGGAATAGGAAGAGTGCCCCTTGATATCAAGCTCAAGACTGCTGAGTTTGTTGTAGAGATCATCAAAAGAGAGGTAGTCAAGGCCACCTTGGTTTTAAGTGCAATGCTGACTTGAGACCAAGAAGGAGGTAGGGTTCTTAAAAACTTCGTATTGCAGTCTTCATTGTCAGGCTTGGCTTTCAGCTGATTAAGCTGACTCAAGATCTTCTGAAATCTGTCATAGCCCTTGTGTATACCTTCTACCTCTGATATCTTGAACTCCTGGAACTCCTGCTTGAGCATGGACTTCCTCATCCTCTTGGATTCGTCATTGCCTCCAAACTGTGCTTTAATGGCCCTCCAGATATCCTTGGCATCATCAAGATAGTGAAAATCACCCATGTGATCATCTGGTATAGCTTGAAGCAAGATAGTTCTTGCTTTGTTTTCTCTCTGAACTGCAATCACCTCCTCAGCAGTAGTAGGAGGAAAAATGGTAATGTTACCATTAGGGTCTTTCCCAGTCTTTTTCAAGCTATTGCCATTAGGACCACATTCCAGATATTGTAATCAGTGTTGGTGATCCAATTTTGCATCTTCATTGCCCAAATCTCATATTCATCCTTTTTGAGATAAGGGAACTTTGCATTGCTGCTGGTGAGGGTAACTGCTGAATGGAAGCTGCTGATGTGTTGGGAGTTTGATTAACGTCTGACTCATCTGAATGAGCTGACATTGTTGTAAGGTGATAGAAAGGTGTTTTTAGAGTGAAGAAAAGTAGTTCTTAGTACACAGAGACCCTCCCGAGGCTCTGATACCACTTGTTGAAACTATAGACCTTGATAGATCTTAGAGCCTTTGTGGATCGTTAGTATGCTAATGTAATCAAGAACACACTAAAGGAAAATCTATGTATAACTTGTATTCAAGCGGAAATTAAATACAAGAACAAGAACAAATAACTAAAAGACTTTGATCCTCTATGGATCTTCTATTAATCACTATTGATTGTAATATCAATTTCGTACATAATGCCTTGGCCGTGGATTCCTTTTATACTACAAGAAACCCTAAACCTTCTTACAAGAAACGAATAACATAAAACTATAAAAGATATTCTATATCTTGTCATAAAATAAACTAAACATATCGTATTCTAATGCTACGGACAAACTATATCCGCCGGAACTCATTATCAGCAGGAACCATGTATCAGCAGAAACCACTAAAAAGCATCCGCAGGAACCTGTCAGTAGAATTCATTCAGTAGGAACTTCTATAATTCCTAACATCGATAACGAACAAAACAACCCAATATTGATATGCTTTTGACGTAAGTACGTTTTTATAAAAAAAAAAGTTTAAGTTTAATATATGTATACTTTTTAAATAAAAAAACTTTCAAAATGTACCCTTAACATATCAAATAACTTCAAAAATTATCCTAAAATCCCGCTGCAGCGCGGTGGGCGCCTTCTACTTCTATATAACAATTCTTGATGGACCGAACTCCAAGACCTATTAAATAATACTATTTGTGAACGGCATATAAAAATGTTTTTTATTCCAACGCTTGCAAAGTAATTTTAGTACCGTAAAATGTAAAATAGTTGTTTTCTTTGTTGGGCTGCTTACTACTGTGGGATCCAAATGGCTTACTTGGGCCCAATTTTAGGTATCGATGACTTTGGGTTTGGCCTTTTTCTATGACGTATGACTTTTGCGGGTTTCTTACTTTTGTTTCTTCATCCATAAAGGAAAGAGGGTAATTAGGTGGTATACTATATGTATATGCATGTTGTACGTTCGATTCCTGCTGGATGCACTTTTTATGTTCAGTTCGACCGCTGCTCACGGAATTAATACATATAGCTCGCCCATTAACATGTTCCAATGCAAACGTTTGGAGATGCCCCCGCCGCAACGTGGCGGGTTACTGCCACTTGTTACGAAAAAAAAAAAAAAAAGGCAGCACATAATAATAACCAAATCTCATATTAGTGAATTGAGTTATTACCATGTGTCACCTTAAAGTTGTTTTGTATTGATTTCACATCTTTAAATATAACCTTCGTTTTGAACTTATAAGCGATGTGGGACATCATTAAGCAGGAAATAGGCATGCGGCTCCTTTCCTCTTGGGTTTGGTTAGTTAAGTTAGTTATTATATTAGCAACAAACTAACAATATAATACTTGTTATTTATTTATTTATTTTGTTGTATTTCATATGGCTAGATAGAACAGACACCGAAAACGTAGGTTTCATGGTAAGAAATTAATTTGCTAATAGCAGAGATAACACTCGTTCATATGTTTGTTGTGACCTGAAATTACATGTCAAACGTATGTTGTTTGAAGAAAACTTATCCCTCTAATGTAGAATAGCGTGTTCAACTTTTAGTACGTTAGAAAGTAGTGATTATGTTCTTATTATTTGTTTATGGTCCATGTTTAATTTTTTTTGTTAGTTAGTTATTTTGACAACTCATGTAATTATGTATCAGTTAGATAAAATGAATAAAATTTTAGTTTTGCATCATATTATTGTAGAACTCTGAAGGATAACACGATATTCAAGTTAACAATTGGTATTAAAAAAAATCGCTTTTGCTAAAAAGTAAAATAAAAAAAATCGCTTGTTTATTGATTGATGCACGTACAAAAATAGCCCAATGTGCTTAAGAACATTATTCGTTGAATAAATGAAGACAATTTAAATAGAGTCCCAAAGTCGAAAACAAATTGAATTGATACAATAAAGCTAAGTTATATAGTAGGAGGGAGATCCTCTCAAGTTGAAAAATCAACTTGAGTCAAGTTGGGTGATTGTAAGCCATTGGATTTAATCCAATGGCTCAAATTAAAATAACTTCTTTTGATTTGAGCCATTGGATTAAATCCAATGGGTTACAATCACCCAACTTGACTCAAGTTGATTTTTCAACTTGAGACAATCTTAGTCCTGTTATAGATAATTATTAGTGGATGCCCATATAGCCCATAAGAGGCCCACGGCCCAGTTAGCTATTAGGGTTTTTACCCTACTGTTTATCTTATATATACCCCATTGTATCTATGACATTATTGATCAATGAGGTGAGATCTATACAAAACAACTAGTATCTAAAGAACATATAATCAAATCCCAACCATCCATTCACCTTCCATCCAATGGCTTAGATGAAGCCAAAAAATACAAAGAGGGGCAAGATAGTAAAATCAACTATCTCAATAAAACAAAAAAATATCTTGGATCCATCTCATTTATCACCTAACTTTCTCTCTCATCCAAATCAAAACCCTAATGATGAGTGCTCAAACACTCATCATTTTTGGTCAATTCTGAAACGCAAAACATCTGAAAACACGCAAAATCACATCAAAATGATGAAAATATCCAAGGATCGTGTTTTATGTGTCTCAAATGCAAAATGTTTAAAAACAAATGAAAAACGAGCAAAGTTTGCAGAATTGGCAGTTTCAGTCCCCCAACTTTCTAAGTTTGGCAAAAATAGTCCCTGGAGTTAAAAAATGTGGAGTTTTATCATTCAAGGTCCTTGAATTGTTTTAAGTTGTCAAAAATGGTCCTTGAATGAAATTTTGCAAAATTGGCAGTTTTGGTCCCTGAACTTTGGGAAATTTACAAAAATGGTCCTTGGGTATTTTTAAAAGTGCAAAAATGGAATTTTGATCCTTGTGTTATTGGAGTTTGGCAACATTGGTCCTCATGAGCACTTTGGAAATATTACATTTTCAGTCCCTCATGATTTGTATATTTGCAAATTTGGTCCTTGTGATACAATCTAAACCAAATGGACCCTTTTATATAAAGAAAACCAAATCCAACCCAAAAACAAACACAGCCAAATAAAAAACCCACAAACCATTTCCCCCAAGCCCAATACCAATCCAGGCCCAAATCCCTTAATATAACTCCCTCCCCGTTTAATTTTTTTAAACACGGTCAAACCCCAAATTTGACCATCACTAACCTCCCAACCAACACCCCCAAAACCAGGGTACCCTCACCACTTTCCCATCTCTCCCACTTGGTTCTCCCATCTCCATAGCCACCCTTATGTCCCAACCAACCGACCTCAGCATTTATTGCCTCAACAAACCACAACTACCCATTTTGGCAGTTATATAGTCTTGGCGCCAAAATGCAATTGATGGCTAGGATCACTGGGACTTCAATCCAACGAATGGGATTTGGTCAAGAATGGTCAAGGAAGCTTGTGGGACTGCTAAATTGCTCCAGGAAGCTTACACGTGGCTAGAAGCTTATAATTCTCACTTTCTAGTATAAGTAGTAGTGGTAGAAGCCAACTGTGGCAACTAGTTAACATAATTTAGTTTTCCTTAGTGTTTTTGTATCCCTTGTACTCAGTTTTCAAGTTAATGAAAGTTATCTTTTAAGTTTGTTTCCATTTCATTTCTCAAATCTTATAACTGTTTTCATTTGTGCAAATTTCAAGTTCTCAAAAATCCAAAGTTGATATTTGTTGTTACCATGGACTCTTAGGCACATGTAAGCTCCAAGAAAGCTTAAAAGAGCTTTTAGAAACTCTAAAATTCAGTTTAGTATCAAAAACAAAAAAATTACAAAAAAATAAGAAAAATACTATCAAAAATTAAAAATTGCAGGTTGATGGTGAAGAAGGCTGGAGCATGGTGAATTAAGGATGGCCATGGGTTAGTGGTTCTGTGGGGAACCTATAGGAGTGTTATTTGGTCCTAGTTCTTTGGATTTAGCTTGGTGGCAGTAGTAAGCACTTCCACTCATTTTATCTTCTAACTGTATAATTGCTTATTAGTGTTCCTTTGTTTGTTTTTTGTGTTCTAATAGTGTAAGTTAGTGAGTTTATTGGATAAAAAGTGGTACTTGTTCTTGGAATTTAACTTGTGCTCATTTCATCATTTCAACTGTTAAAAGAGTGATTTATGGTATATGATGTAATTGTTGTTAAAACTATGGTTTCTATGCTTGAATCTGCTTTTTAGATCATAATGAGTAGTTAGTAATCTATTCCATAACCTCAAACATTGTCTTGACTTGGAAATCAAAAATCTGTTTTCAAACTGGAGTGTTTAGTTTAGAGTATAAGTCTGTCAACTTGTGTTCTTATTGCTTGGCTTGTGTTGCTTCAAACTTCATAAGGTCCTAATAACTCATCTTAGTCATAAAACTCAGTCACCATTTGGTAAGAAGTCAAGATCACATTTGCTCTCATTTTTCTTGTTAACAGTTAAGATTTTCAATCCAAAAACTCATCAAATCTTTTCAAAAGTGATTAAGTTTGTTAGATTTGATCACATTAAGGTCTAACATACCATACTCAGTGAGAAAATTCGAATCAAAGTTCACCAAAGTCAACTTTCAAGTTTTCATAAAAAGTCAAAAGATCCAAGTCTGCAGTTTTTGAATAAAATGTGGAATTTGATGTAGGCTTTGATGTTTGGAATTGATGTTTGAGCTTTTGATATATGATTATTTGGTTGCTCATCTTGTTGTAGTAATTTTCTTGAATTTTTTGTGGCTTATTTTATTGCTTAATTTTGCCCTTGAAAGTTGGTTTTTTTTGCTTGAAAGTGCCCTGTGCACAGTTTCACTTGTTGTTTTCTTAAGTTCATAAATTGTTCACTATTTAACTTAAGTGTGTAGTTGTTGTTGTTTTGAGTAGATATTCTGTCTAGCTTGCTTAACTTGTGCTTATTTGCCCTTTCAAGCTAGTTACCAGCTTATTACTTGTTCTCAATTTCCACTCAGTGAAATCTCTACACTGACTCATCAGTGTAGAGAGTCAAGTTCATAAGCCCCTCAATTGTTCATTACTCAAGCTTCAACTGAGCTTGTGGACTTTCTGGAAAGCCCACAAGGTGAACTCATTGATTCCAGGCTCATTTAGGTCTTGAGCTTATTGTATAAGCTCTAATCCAGGCCTGTATAAGCCCTTTGAGGCCTGTTTGGACTGCAACACTTTGGATTGCTTATTTTGAGAATTCCTTTGATTCAGTGTATGTTTGTGATAGTTTTAGCTTAATCTCAGTTTGCATAACTTGTATCTACCTCATTTTAACTTTGATTCTTACTTGGAAGCTTAACTTTAGCTTGTGCTTCTCCCAAAATCTCATAATAAGCCACTGTTGAGTTTTTAAGCTTTCATTAAGCTTATTTTGCATTTCTAAAAAAAAGTGTCTCTGCAAAAGTTTTCCATTTTCAGTTGTTTAATAGTTTTGTAAAAAGAAAATCACAAAAATCATCATCTTTAATTTTAGTGATAGCTTCTATTTAATAGAATTTATCTTTTTAATTTATTTTCTATTATTTTTATTAAATACTTAGTATTTTTCATATTTTTCCTAGGTCCCTGGTATTAAATAGTGTTTGTGTAAAAAATTTCATAATTTTATCTTTTCATTTGACAATTCTAGTAATTAAAAGTAGGTTAATTAGTTTTAATTGAAAAATCAAAAAGGAAATCATTTAGTGTTTAATTTTAACCTCTAGCTTCTTTTTATATTTTTTCTAGCTTTTATTAATTATATAGAATTTTTAGAAAATAGTTTTCTCATTGTTACTGTTCATTTGCTATTTTCTTAATTAATTTAGATTAATTAGCTTTTAATTAGTAATTAAGTAAATTAAATCTAAAAGAGTTTATTTATAAAGTTTAGGAACTTTTTATAATTTTTTAGGACTTCTGTACTTGTTAAATAGTTTTAGAAAAAGTTTGGTAATTTTATAAATTAGTTTAGTATTTATTTTAATTTAAATTAGTTTAATTAGTAATTAGTAATTAATTAATATTAAATAATTAAAAAGTCTAAAAAACATTTTTCTTTTTCTTAAAATTTTCTTTTATCATTTAGATTGTAAAAATATGTTTTTCATCATCTAGGTGTTTGTAGATTTCTATTTTCACTTTTATTTTCGTACGTGGACGTTTTAATTAAACGTAACGTACATTTTTAGATTTGTAAACATTTCCAGTTTTCTAGTAATCGTTTGTAGTGTTTGTTTATCAATTTCATTCATAATCTCGTAGTTAAATTCCAATCAATCTCTTTTTCCAATTATCGTTTCATAATCACTTGATCTCATTATCGTTTTCGACACAATTCACACCTCATCGGGATTTAAAACGACCCGGGGAATTCCTATACTCTCCTTGGTGCATTGAACCTTTTCTAGTTTGACTTTTGTTGACCAAATACTTGGTTGACTTTAGTTGACTGTTTCAGGATCAATCACCTAACAATCCTCTAACAACCCTCGCCGGAAACTGCTGAAACTCGTCGGAATCTCGCCAACACCACGCCGGATCCATCAACAAACCGTCACCAACACCGAATCCATCTAACAACCCTCGCCGGAAACTGCTGAAACTCAACAAAACCGTCACCAACACCGGATTCATCAACAAACCACACCCACCGGAATCTCACCAACACCACGAATCTCGCCGGAATCAACAAAAACGTCACCAACACCATGAATCTCGCCGGAATCACCATGAATCCGACGGATTCATCAAAAAACCCACCGGATTCATCAACAAACCATAAAAAACATTTTTCTTTTTCTTAAAATTTTATTTTATCATTTAGATTGTAAAAATATGTTTTTCATCATCTAGGTGTTTGTAGATTTCTATTTTCACTTTTATTTTCGTACGTGGACGTTTTAATTAAACGTAACGTACATTTTTAGAGTTGTAAACATTTCCAGTTTTCTAGTAATCGTTTGTAGTGTTTGTTTATCAATTTCATTCATAATCTCGTAGTTAAATTCCAATCAATCTCTTTTTCCAATTATCGTTTCATAATCACTTGATCTCATTATCGTTTTCGACACAATTCACACCTCATCGGGATTTAAAACGACCCGGGGAATTCCTATACTCTCCTTGGTGCATTGAGCCTTTTCTAGTTTGACTTTTGTTGACCAAATACTTGGTTGACTTTAGTTGACTGTTTCAGGATCAATCAAATTTTGGCGCCGCTGCCGGGGAAGCGTGTCGCGTGTCTTGAACGTTTTGTAGTATCGTGTTTTTGAAACACAACTTGTGTATATCATCTATCCCTTGTATATTTACCGTATATATCGTATTTTCATCTTTCAAAAACATAAAAAACACAAAAATATTTTCTTTTTTTTGTTTCTAATATATATATAAGAAAAAGAAAAAGAATACTTGTCACCAAGTATTCAACAAAAATACAAAAAAAAAA
>LBNU01038669.1:6839-22576 GCA_014162995.1 Artemisia annua
TGGTCGCAATCCCGCGCATCAGAACCAGATGGCTTCCTCTTGGTGTCAAGAGAGGATTCAGATGTTTGAGGTATTTCCTCTCCATGACCACTATTATTCACTTCAATTTCACCTTCCTCATCTATTTCTGCCCATAGAGTGATATCTCCATACTGATAGTTGACTATGCTTCTGGTATGTTCCATGAATGCTCTTCCTAATATTACATCAGGTTCCACATCATCTTCTTCAGGGTTAACATAAAATTCTAGCTCATAGCTTTTGGTTTTCTCAATGGAATCATCCACAGTTTCTCCTACCAACTTCATAGACAGCTTCCTATCAATGTTCTTATCTCCCTTCTCCAAAACCTTATATTTTAAGTTAAGTTTGACCACATATTCTTGGGAAATTACGTTTTTATCAAGGTCAAGGTCTAAACAGCTATCAGAAGTATACATTCCCTCAATATAGCATGGTGTTACATATTTCTCCCCAACTTCATTTCCATTTCCATTCCTATGAAGTAAGAAGACCTTAGTTTTCTCATTCATTTCAGGGGCATAAGGATTCATTTTCCAGAAACTCTTTCCAATTGCATCAATGTCTAGGTAAATAGTTATCAAACCTTGGAAAAGTCTATAACTCCCTTTGTCTGTTCTATAAAAGTTCTTCCTAGGATCACACTATGCTCCCATTCACTGTCACTAGGGTTACATCAAATTCAACAAAGAAAATATCCCTATTCATCTGTACCAGCAACCTCTTTGTGATCTCCTTCCTACCATTCTCCTTTTCCTCAATGCTCACCCCTAGTTTTTTCATCAACTCCTTTGATATTAGGTTCCTGCTGTTATCCAAATCAGCTACGGCATCATGAGCATAATTGTTCTCAATATAGCAAGGAGTAATGAATTTCATGTAGCATTCCTCAATTTCCATTCTATTAAAATTGTGAACCCTTTGTTCATCTTTCTTGTCATCAGCTGCAACCTCAAAAGTAATTTCTCCCTGCCAAGTGTTCTTACTTTCCACTTGGTCTTTCTCATCATTCGCAGGTCCTAAGTTCGAGTTTTTGCCCATTTCTAATGTACTACAGCATAACATCAAACAGAACATTAGTATGTTAGTCAAATAAGTTATAAGCACATAATCATACTCCAATAATCTTATATAAATCATATATGTCAAGATATGCATCTGTTTTATCATCACAAAAGAGAAACAAGTCTTCTGTAAAGATTTTTGCAGAAAAGTTCGGCGAACTTTAAGAAAAGTACGGCGGTTACGTGACTTTCTAGCCGTTTTGTTTGAAATTCTCCAGAAGTACGGCGGTCTTAGAAATAAAACCGGCGTGTTTCTGGGTTTTAACAGTTGATCATAAGAGATATAGTCATTCATAAACTCAGATATAAGTTGAAAACAAATTGCAACTATCATCTCATTCATAAGAGCAATCCAATATATAATTTGCAAGCAAACAATTAAAAAGCAAAAGCAAAATATTTTTTCTGTTTTTTATTTTAATGTGCATTTTATACTTATGCAGTAATTTAGATAGTAAAAACAAAAGAAACATAAGTCCTATGTTCTCAAAATCTGGAAAAAGCATTTTACAAGTTTGTTTTTGGGTTTTTTTTTAAAAAATCAAATCCAACTATTCTTTCACTGTATCAAAAGTTCGGCGGTTTTTGTCTGAAAAACCGGCGTTCTTTTTGTCTAAGAAACGAAATTTTTCCAAATTCTTGTAAGAATTCTTAGTATCAAGTAAAATTTTCTTTGTAAAACTAACAATATAAATCAAATTAGCCTCCCCGGCAGCGGCGCCAAAAACTTTGATGTGTTTCGAAAGCTTTAAATTTTTAGACTAGTTTCACCGATTCTTTAATACACAAAACACATGGGTAAAAGTATAACCCCCGTTTATAGTAAAGGTTTGAGGCAAGACCAGGTCGTCCCAAGAGAGGTAATCGTTTCTATTGTTAGCTAAGAGTAACAAAATTAGATTCCAATGATTGTCACTTATCACTAAAACCGTTTTTGTTGGATTTAAGATTTTTGAAATGTTTTGCCAAATTATATTAAAAGTATATTTGTTAAAGGCTGAGCACATGGGATGAACAAGCAAAAGCATCATAGAAAGTACATGGACAAAGCATAGAAGTAAATCATGATTGGTGATCATGTAAACTAGTATATCTACTCGATGTAAAAGAATCTCCTTTCGGCCCTTGATCCTAGTATATAAAGTGCATAAAGTATGGTCCAAGTATGAAGTATCAAGTATGCATTTCCTCTAGTCAAGTCGTTAGACATGAGACTAGTCTTTAAACATGTTATAGTCGAGTTTACCATATGTTTTACTACCAATTCTCACAAGCATAGCAATGACTCGTTATAGACAGACGATTCATAATATAACCAACACAATTGTATCTTTCGACCTTTAAACAATCATCATGATCAATCAAGACAAATGATAAGATACCAAACAATAACATATCAAATACATATATGATAGATTCAATATTCATGATACAAATTCTATGTTTAACTCAAGGCAGAAGTGCCTCTAACAAATATAAAGGTACTACTCCATATTCATAATGAAGTAAACGAAACAAACAAGTATTATTATCATTAGAACAAGTTTATACCGAAGTTCCAAGTATGTTTTCGTTCCAGTAGTGTTCTCCAAGTGTGGCTACTAACTCCAACTTCTTAGCTAGTGGTTTTTGGTGAAAAACCACTACTAAACTGCTTCTTATGATCAAGAGATGTTTCTTGATTGAGGGGTGTATAATACCACGATTTGAGCCTCTATTTATAGTTGAAGTGAAACCCTAGCATGTCCCTGACGAGTTATGACAAGCAAGTGATCGGCCTCATCATTGATGTAACTCATTAATGTAGAAACATAACTGCCATGGGAAGTACGCTGCACAACAGGTGTAAAACCGGCGGGCTTCTCTTCGCGTAACCGGCGCTCATGTAACATATAACCGGCGTACTTCATGTTTTACTCGTAGTTACATAGTTGACCAAAGGTACCCGTATGCGGCGCTCTTTTTACTTATGCACGGCGTGCTTTTGTCCAAACTATGTCTTATTCTTTATATGTTCTCAAAGTAATTCGTTTTGTGCATTTCTCGCTTCTTTCCTCCAATCCTTTATCCTGCACATTCATTCATATATTAAGTACCAAAAGTCCTAATAATAAGGTTATTTACTATATAATTTACATAATATCGGGGGTATAAATATGTATAATGCGAGACTCATCAGCGCCTCCACACAGCAGGTTAATGAGGAAGATCATGTATTGGATGTGTCTGATTTTGAAGAGGATGATGTGGGAAGCCCCAGTGAGCCACCGGTGGACATGAGTAGGTTTAAGTTTGATATTGATGCCCACTTTGAGCATCTTTCAAAATTATCTGATTGTATGGCAGATGATACGAATCAGGATGCTGCCTATGACTTTGATGAGTTTCATAGTGAGGAAGAAGGCAATGCTCCCAGATTTGTGAACTTACGCAAGAAAAGGTTGAAAGAAATTAGGTGGGAGTACGAGGGTAGGTCAAATGTTAAGAAGGGTGAGTTTTTTGTAACAGAAACATTTTTGACACCCAAGGATATCAAACAGAAGATCAGAATGTATGCGTTGGAGTCTCGAAGAGATATTAGGATTGAAAAATGTGACATAGAAAGGATTAGAGCGATTTGTAAAGGGACTGTTGTGGGTTATGGCAGAAATGATACTGCAAGTTGTCAAACATCGACTTCTTGTTCAAAGTCAAAGGGCAAGTTTGCCACTTCAAAAACCTACAAAAAAAAAAAAAAAAAGCCAAGCCCATGTGCCCATGGTCCCTACATGTGACAAAAGTCGGTGATGAACGTAGTTGGAGTGTCAAAACATTAAAAGATGAACATAAATGCCTCCAAACAAGAAAAATTAAATCGTTGACTGCAAGATTCCTTTCATCCGAGGTTGCTAAAATTCTTGTTAGGGACCGCACAACCCCAACAGCTGCAATAGCAATGGAAATAAATCAAAACTTGCAGATCAATGTCCCAACGACAAAGATATCCTGAGCAAGGGATTTTGCAATGAAACGGATTTCGGGTGACCGTGGAGAACAGTATGCCAATCTTAGGGATTACGCTTTGGAATTGAAAAATAAAAACAATGATACAACTGTGAAGATTCAAGTTGAAGCAAACCTTGATTCAACTGATGATTGAAGGGTTTTTAGATGGATCTATGTTTGTCTTGGTGCCTTGAAAAAGGGTTACGAAGCAAGAAGAAGGGACATACTAGGTTTGGATGGGGCTTTTATCAAAGGACAATACACTAGTCAAGTCTTAACTACTGTTGGTGTCAATAGCAATAATGGGCTCTATCCAGTTGCTTACGCGGTGGTTGAAGCTGAGTCTAAGAGTTCATGGTTATGGTTCCATGGCAATATTGGAGATGATCTTGATTTGCAACCCAATTCAAACTACATCTTTATCTTAGACAGACAAAAGGTATAAATATGGTGTATATTATAAATTTATTTGCAACCCAATTCAATCCTCATTCATATATTATGTTTTGTTCAATTTGTCAGGGGATATTACCAGCCATTGCAGAAATGTTTCCTGCTGCTGAACACAGATTCTGTGTGCGACACATATATGACAACATGAAACAGTTATTCAAGGGAGAGAATATCAAGGATCTTCTTTGGAAGTGTGCTAGAGCATCAACAGTTGTTAAGTTTAATAGATGAATGGAAGAGCTCAAATCAACGAACTCTAAAGCTTATGACTGGTTAAGGAAGATACCAGCATCATCAAGGTCAAGGTTACATTTTTTAGGTATAATATACACATATTATGACTTTCATCTGTAATATCAATAAGATTAAAAATGATGTTGATATTGATATGTTATATACAGGGAGAGCTAAATGTGACATCCTTCTTAACAACTTATGTGAATCGTTCAATAGCAAGTTGGTGGCCGGTAGAGATCAACCAATCATTGGTTGTTTGGAATACATCAGGGAGTATCTTATGAAGAGAAGTGTTAGTGTGCAGCATGTAATAGGCAGATGTGAAGGTCCCTTAACCCCAACAGCAACTAAAATTTTAAACCACATCAAGCATCAAGCAAATTATTATAATGTTATATGGGGGGGGGGACATACCAGTGTAAGGGAGCTTGGGGTGACCAATGTGTTGTGAATATGAAAAAAAGGGAATGCACATGTAGAAGATAGGACCTCACTGGTATTCCATGTAAACATGTTGTTGCGGCTATCAACGACATGGCTAGGAACAACGCGGAATCAAATGGCAACCAGGTTGCGATCCCAGAGGATTATGTGTCCCCATGTTATTGGTTAACCACATGGAAGGTGTTAATACAAATATCGCTTAAAAACGTTATTTATATTTTACGATCTTTGCTAAGTTTTGTTAACGACAAAGTATAAACTTTAGTTTTTGGTAAAATACAATTTTAGTTTCAAGTCTTGCATAATCTTTGTTTTGCTACATTTTACTCTTCACATTTTAAATATATATAAACACATCATTCTCATATGTACTTAAAATATAAGTTGTCACATCATGGTAATAAAACCTTTGTGTGTTTGACTAACCAAAGTACTTGAATCAAGTTAACACTTAAGTCTTGATGTGACATTACATGGTATGGAAGTAAATGAGTCTTACATGCCTAAATGTGTTGCATAGCTAGCTAGAATAATGAGACTTATGCTAAGAAGTTAAGTCTTGTATGTCTTGTCACATCTCATCATTAGGTTTTGTGTCATAGCACATTGATGGTGACCTTGTGTGTTTGACCTTCTCATGACCTAGCCTACAAGCCATGCATGTGGGAAGAAGTTAAGGTTGATGTGACTTAAGATTGGTTTGGAAGTTATGGTAAGATCAATTGACTGTCAGACCTGGCGGCACCCTCAGGTTACACGGGCGGAACCCTTGGGAGGGTTCCGCGGGTTCCGCCAGGCCAAAAATATGTTTGCCTATAAATACCAAGCCATTTGCTAGCTTTTTTTTTTCATCACTTCTCATTATATTTTCACACACATTCATATTATCCCTCATCTAACCATTAACCATTTCATTGTTGTTGTGAAGTTTCTTATTGTAGCAAAGAAAGTTCACTAACTCATTTTAGTTTCAAGCTTCCAACAAGAAGTTGCAAGTCTTGATAACTAAAGCATTGTGTAGATTTCTTCAAGTCTATACTTTTCATTCTTTGTGTGTATAGTTGTGATCGGTTAGTATTTGTGCCTTAAAATACAAAGTGTAAAGGGAGTTGTTGTACCCTTGTGAAAGAACTAATCGGGAGTGGTTGTACCCTTGGTAAAGAACTCGACATCTAGCTTAGTGTCGGTAAAATAGTAAGCGACGTATAAGGTTTTCTCCGCCGGATAAAGGAGCTTGTTGATAGTGCTTGAAACTCTCGAGTTGGATACTCGGGGCGTGGACGTAGGGCAAGGACAAGTGAGGTCCTTGTAGCCGAACCACGATAAACTATCGTGTTGTGGTTTGATTGTTCCTTCCTTTATCTTTTGCATACTTACATTCATATTATCTTGATATAACGTCAAATCTAAATCTTGTTTACACGAAAGTTTCAATAAGATTTTAATAAGATAATTAACGATAAAAAGAGGTAAACTATTCAACCCCCCTTCTAGTTTTCCACAGAAGGAAATGTATCAATACAAGATTGAAGGAATTGCTGGTTCAGCTTTTTGGCCTAAATGCACTATTCCTAGCAACCTAAAGCCACCTCATCACCATGTTCCAATTGGTAGACCACGGAAGAAGAGAAGAGTTTCAAGGGATGAGATTGCTGAACAGGTTATGAAAAAATCAATGATGAAAAATGGGAAGCTGTCAAAGAGGGGCAAGACAGTCAAATGTGGTGCATGTGGTGGGCAGGGTCACAATAAAAGAGCTTGTACCAGTCGAAGAGACAACCAAAAGAGAACAAGAAAGGAAGGAGTACCAGATGAGGTACTAGAAAGAACTATTCAGCCAGTGGGATCTTCTGCAACAGAGGTGAGAGCAGGGCCAAGCCAGCCAGTTGGAACCTAAGCAAATGAGGTAGCAGCAGGGCCAAGTCATCAAGTTGGAACACAAGCAAGTGAGGTATCACAATCAACTGCGATTGGTGGAGGTCAAAGGAAGAAGAGGATCAAGAAAAAGACCAAGATCGCCAAGTGAGTCAACACATTGTGATGGTGCAATAAACTTATTTGGTTATTTGTTTCTGTGTTTTAACACAATGGGTGTATGGATTATGTAACTGAGTTTCTGTTTTCTAGACAATAATTTGTACGTGATTTGTTTTTAGACTTTGATTAATCAGGAATGGTATTTGTTTTCATTTGGATTTACCATCATCATTTGCTGCATAATGCTCTGCACAACTCTAAGACTTTGTGGTTTGACAACATCATATACTTAACTATATTGAATGACCCAACATCATACAATTTAAGTATATCGAATGACCCAAACTTGTTTTGACTTTTGTAAGTCAAAGTTGATAAGGAACCAGAAACCAAGTTTGCTGCATAGTGATTCAGCTAGTAAAAGGAACATTATTGACTACATTGGTCTTCTTATAATAACAACAAGCAACTACGATGATCCCACTATAATGCTAAAATCAAAAACTTTTTATTAACATGATAAGGTCAATACANTTGTAAGTCAAAGTTGATAAGGAACCAGAAACCAAGTTTGCTGCATAGTGATTCAGCTAGTAAAAGGAACATTATTGACTACATTGGTCTTCTTATAATAACAACAAGCAACTACGATGATCCCACTATAATGCTAAAATCAAAAACTTTTTATTAACATGATAAGGTCAATACAAACAAGCGATGACCTTTAACCCTGTGATGATACAACCCAGAAAGATATCACAAAACCTCCATACCAACCTAAACCAACTTAAAGACAATGAAAAAAATGACCCAACTTAAAAGAAAAAACTTGTTGAGCTTCTTCAACTGCTTATCCTTCTCCCTCATCAACCTCAACTGCTCCTCCAACTCTTCTTCAAGCTCATTTCTCGCCCTCAACAGGCCAGGAATCACAGCGACTGCTCGGCAACACATTGGAGGATCCGTCCATCTAATAAACCCACATGACGGACAACAGTAGAATCGTCGTCCTGGGTTCCTGTTTGTCCAGCTCGTTTCCCATAGTCACAAATCACGACCATATTTTAATGGATATTGGAAAGTGTGAAATAATGTGATGAAACGGTCATATTTAATTACTGGATCGTGGAAAGAGTGTAAAAAGTAAAAACTTCGATTGCAAATTTAGTCCTTAAATCTACAGTGAAATGACACGTATACATAGTACCCGGGCACAGTGAATGACAATAGTACCCTCAGTGATGTGGCACTTAACGAGAAAACTAACGGGAGTTAGCTCTCGGAGGCTATTTTGCACTTATCCGGAATGTTAGTAGCATTTTTGCATGCCTTTATGACTCGGGGTATTTTTTGCACTTTCGCGATACGTTAGTGACTAAATTTGCAATTTACCCTATAAATTAAGTATAACTTAAAAAAATTGATATACACATTTTCATTTTTTATTATACATTCAAATGTATAATCTGATAAAGCAGCATTTAATCAATATATAACTGCTTATTGCATAGATTGATTTGTGCAAATAAGAAATAAGAGTGTACAAATCATTACCCATAACGTCATATAGAAGCTTCTATTTTTATACAAAACTGGACTTAAAAAATATGTTTGATGTTTTGACTCTTGAAAACAAAGGTCTTTTTTTAGTAGCTTATGGTTTCATATTTCTTGTAGACCACTTTAACATAATGAAATCTGTACACTCAGATCAACGTGTTATTTACTGTTTGCGATCGAGATCATATACAAACATCACATATTGGCAATCGAAGTTTACCAATTCTAAAAAACTACAGTATTATTTTTATTTCCTAGTTATAAGTTAAAAATAAATTGTTGTGTCTTTCACTAAATAACACGCAATAATTGGATTTAAAACTATGATCATGATGTTATCAATGAAAGTCCCATTCATGTAACAAGTCTAGCCAAACGGACATCTGAAACTTTTTTTTTAAACTTAGACATATGAAACTTAAACTTTCATTTGAACCATGAAACCTAAAATGATGTACGCATATATTGGTATGAATATAAGGAATTGGTTCATAAAGAATGGAGAAATGACATAAAGAATGGAGAAATGGTGATGGATTAGAGGTGCCAAAACAAGTAGGTCACCCAGGCTTAGGCCACGGGTCCAAATGAGCTTGGGTCTGAACGTGTACGTTGCTTAGACGTGCATGGATTAAACATGTTCATGTTATACGAATAGCTTTAGATTTTACTTTTAAAGGCTCATACAAGAATATTTAAAAAAAAAGGGGGGGGGGGGGGGATGCGCCCAATCAATAACAAATTAGCCCATAAATTCTCCTTTTTATGATTTTGGGCACAAATTAACACCTTTAGTCCATATCAAATCTTTTATATATATAAACAAACCTCAAGTGGAGGACTTTTCCATTTCAAAAAACTAAACATACCTTAGTTTAGTAATAATATTATTAGAAAAAAAGATTATTTTCTTATTAGATAATATTTTATATTTATCCATAACACAAGTAGAAGATAAATACAAAAATATAGATAAGATGCAATTAACAATATGAGTGTAAAATTTTTGAAAATTTATGTATGTAAGAAGGTTATGGGATATTACCTATTATAATATACTCATTTGTTGACCAGATTTTGAGGAAAGGGACTCTTTGTGTGGTTGTTGTTGTTGGGTGTAATGTACGAAGGCTTTGTAGAGCTCCATACATACATATGATGTTTTTCATAACGGATGAATTTGTATAAACGGGATGGAATTACAAATGATTGGGGGTATTCCGAAAAATTTTAATAGAACACTTACGAGCTCTCGCTTTGGTCGCCCCATATCCAGATTGAGGGTCTAGATAGCGGTAAAGCTGAAACAAATTCAAACATAAGGATGGGTTGATAGAGCCATCTTCAAAGACTTATTTTGGCTTTAAATCCTAGGTAGATGATGATGTTCCATCTTGGGTAAGTGTGTCAAAAGAATGACCCAACGATGGAGGGTAATTAGAACCACATACATTTAATAAAAATGAGTGATATGTAGGGGTTTGATGGTAATTCCCGATCCACACCAGAGATAGTCAATTCGTAGTTTAGATTAGGTGAATGTTCGTGGATTGTCCAGACTTTTGTGAATATAAGACACTCGCTATATTTAATGTATCCATTTTCGTGAATTCAACTTTCAAATCAATATGTATGAAATTAAAGTTTCATATTTAACCTGCTAGTACTACGCATGCTTCTATAATTCTATTTTTTCATCCATATTTGCTATTTTTCAATTCGCCCCTTTTTGTTCAAAAGAAAAAAATAAAATCGCCCCTCAAAATTAAATAAGAGTTTCAAACAGAAATTTAAATATATAAATGTATATTAGAAACAGTACCGTCTTTCTATACCAAGATCTTGTTACCATACCCTAAAGTTTCTAAATATAGTTTCTTTCTAAATACTCGTATCATATTTTCTTTACATGATAAATTCAAGAAAGGTCTTGATTAGAGTCAAAAGAGATATCTTTTATATAATAAAAGAATTACATCATTTCATAGTGTTTTTGAAAAACCATTCTCTTTGAAAAATAAATTAGACCAATAGGAGAGCTCGATTTTGCCACGTAGGCGAAATCGAGCAATATGATTGGTTAATAGAAAGTCAAAATTAAATTGATTTTGGTCAAACTTAATAAATTTGGTAGAGAAATTTGGTTAAGAAAAAAATGCATAAAAATATATGTGTCAAATTTATGAAAACAAAAACTTAAAAAAAGAGGAAGTAATTAATAAAACTTTAATGGTTGAATTTTACATAAAAGATATGGAGCTAAGTGTAAAATTACAAGTTTCCATATTTTTTAATAACTTTAGAAAAAACACAGATAACCCTTTATACTTTATATCCCGTATACTTTATAATATGAATTTTGTTTAAAATGACATGAGTATTAGTATTAGTTTCAGACTTTCATCTAAATTATAAAATTTTGTAAATATGCGAATTAGTTTTAATATTATTAGTTGTAGACTTTCATCCATCAGAATATTTTTTTAAATAATGACTCATGTTATTTTATTTAAAAGTTTAATTCATGCGTACACGGGTTTGAATATTAAATACGGCTAAATTATTATTAACAGGAATATAAATATCAAATGGTAAATACGAGTTACTGTTATATAAAAATAAATATACGCGATTTTACTTATAACAACAACTCATGAAATTGTTATTTAAAATATATTTATGAATATCCCTAAAAACATTTTAAAACTTTACGAAGCATGTTTTAACTTCATTAATGCTCATTATGTGCTACTAAACTGCGATAATGCGATAATGTTATTGACTTGGTAACCACAGATATGAGATACCATTCTTCTGTACTTATGATTTATGTGTTAACCTCTTTTTGCTTCTCGATAGAATCTGAAAGAGACCTCAACAGAACTTTGGCTTATGCCTTATCTAGCTGATAATTTTTAGTAACCTTTTTTATGGTTTAATTTTTTTGTTATACACACCAACTTTTAGTAATTTTTTTTATTTTTTTTTATGTTTTATAGAAAACTTCCACACTTAATATTTGTGTTTTTACTATAAACACACTAAGCTATGATAGAATTAGTTGTGAGTTAAGAGGTTTTTTACTAAGCTTCTCAAAAAAGCTTATAGCTTTATCATAAACTTATTGTGTTATGGTAATTGAATAAACCAATAAGCACCTTTAATAAGCATAACCAAACACCCCTTTAGTTCTAATCTGAAGTTTTCTTATTTGATGTTATAACTAACTTTGTTGTTATCCTACTATAATGCAACATGTAAGTGGTTTTTGCAATTTTATGATCTTATCACACACGCTAAAGTGCAATGCAATTTGTTGTGTGCTTTTTTAGAAGAGGATTAAGTATCAACACATGATTGTCATGGAAGGATTTTCTACGCCTGCTCAAGGTATGAATGTATAATTAAGTTGAGTTGCTGATTTAGATAATACATGAATGTATTTTAATGTACCAAAGTTGTATTTTAGTCCCTATATGGGAAATTTTATGGTAGGAATTCTTAGCAGATGTCTTTGAATGAGTTAATGAAACTTAACAGGTGTTTGCTGTAATTAATAACACTATGAGTATCAACCAAAGGTCTAAAATATTGGTGTCTTTTACCTTGATGATCTAGGCCAATTGTAAAGAAAGTTGCAATAAAGTGAAAGGTCGGTAAGGATTCAAACAATCCTAAAAGACTTGCGAATGTACTCTTTGTCATTTTTTCATGCATTTATAATTTACTTATACAAGTAATTATAATTTCATTATATAGTTCGGTCTCAAAGAAAAATTATTTTTATACATTAGACATAAACGTAAGATTAAATTTGAGTTCTACCCATCACATCTTTTTTTGTTTCTCTTTATGTAATAAAGAAGCTATAGTGTAAGCATATATGTTACTTTGGTAATTTTAAGATCAAACATGAAAAGTAAATAACCATGAAAATGCAATTTTCCAAAGAAAAAGGTACATTAGTAAACATGGTATGGTGGTTATTCATAATTAAAGAAATGAATCAATCTTCAAAGCTATCTAAATATGCTACATATTTTAACAGAAATATAAGTAAAAGAAATACCACAATTACAAAACATATCGTAAATTGATAGCATGGGTTTGCAAAACTAAAAACATATATCACTAACATTTCATGCAACTCAAGTATCATCATGTGATTTTGCTTGAATAATAAAATATAATTTTTAATCCAAAACCATTCTTCTAAAATAATAGGTAGATTATAACATATATACATATGATTTTTTTATTTTTAGTCCACTAAGTAAACCCAATTGAAGCATGTTAAGTGATTCATTTCTTAATTGATAATAATACATAATCAAAATGAAATTTTAAAAACCCTGTGCGTGCACAGGTATTATAACTAGTTATTAGTAATATATACTATATATTTTTATGGAAAACATCGTGAAAAACTAACTTGCATCTCGTAATAAGTTTTACCATCTTCCTATATAAGAGATAACTAGTTATAATACACGTTCACGCACGGGGTTTTTCCAAAAAAATTTAATTATATAGTATTATCGTTTAAAATCAGAAAATCTTATGTATATTTTAAAAAGTTAGAGCATCAATATGTGCGAAAGTAAGAAAAATGGTTAGCAGAAATTGTAAATATAACCGTGGCATCAACCTTGTATTGGATTCTTGAGCGTGTCTCTTTATAATGTTATTGGGTCAACGGTTCTTTGATCACATGGGTTTACACATAAATCAAATTTATTTTTAAATTTTTGTTTATTATATAGACATATAAGAATTTAACCGTGAAAATTGTGATATAAGTACAACTAATAAGTATGCATTTTGTAAAAATTTTATTGGATGAATGTTTAACTTTGTTTAGGTGACATATATGTTAATGTTGAGGTTGATGTTGTTGTTTAATTTTAACTATTGATATCATGTTGTATAAAATGTGCGAGTTTATTAGCACATAATGAGCGTTGATGAAGTTAAAATATACTCCGTAAAATTGTTTAAAAATGTTTTTTCGGATATCCGTATATAAACTTTAAATAATAATTACATAAGTCGTTATAAGTACAATCGCGTATATTTAATTTCATATCACAGTAACTCGTACTTACCATTTGATATCTATATTACCGTTAATAATAATTTAACTTTATTTAATATTCAAACCCGTGTACATATAGGTTAAACTTTTAATTAGGATAACATGAGTTCTTATTTATATTTAACGAACATAGTAAAAAGATATTTTAATAGATGAAAGTTTAAAACTAATATTTATTTAAAAGTATTTAATGTATATTAAAACTAATTCGTACATTTATAAAATTTTGTAAGTTTAATGGGTGGAAGTCTCAAACCAATAGTAATGCTCATACAATTGTAAACAAAGTTCATATTATAAAGTGTAGGGGGTATAAAGTATAAGGGGTTATTTGTTTATTATCTAAAATTATCAAAAAATATGGAGATTTATAATTATACACTTAACTTCATATAATATATTAAAAATTCAACCACTAATGTTTTATTAATTATCTCCTATTTTTTAAGTTTTTATTTTCATAAATTTGACACATATATTTTTATGTGTTTTTTTCCTCAATCAAATTCTCCACCAAATTTATTAAAGTTTGACAAAAATCAATTCAATTTTGACTTTTTATTAGCCAATCATATTGCTCGATTCGCCTATATGTCATAATCGAACTTTTCTATTGATCCAATTTTTTTTCCATAAGATTGTGTTGACACAAAAAGTCCGAAATGATGTAATTCCTTTATTATATAAAAGATATTAAGTGTGATTTCTTCGTTTTCTATATAGCGTCCGACAAAGAAGCATAAAAGTTTGATTTTTTTGACACACTCATATGATTACATAGGATATGTAGTAGCAGCAGGAGTAGGCCATTTGACTGGGTGTACTTTGTGTCATTTACTTTGGAGGCGCCAGCTTTACACAGGGAGGTTAATTGCACCGGGTAAAGGTTGCCCCTTTGATATGGACACTCGAAAATGTAAGCTTGTCAATTGGGAGGAGTGATGTAAACCAAACATGATTTGAGCCTTGTTGGTAGTTTGTTTAAGTTTAGTAGGGAAAATGAGCGTATACGAACGCTTAAACGGATGAAATTTTTTTGTTTATGCTTATATATTAAGAAAATAAGATGGGCAAATGGCACAAAAAGACATCAAAGTTATGGTCCATTTCCAATCAGGGTATCCAACTTTTTTTCTTGCATAAAAAGGTTCCCAACTTTTTTTTTGGCGGATTTGGGTTTTTTCCTAACACCCCGTTAAATAATTCGTTAAGTACAAACTTTTAAAAATTTAAAAGTTTTATAAAAACTGAAGGGTGATTTTGAAATTTTTAAAACTTTTATATACTTCTTAAAAAACGTTCATCCCCAAATTCAAAATTAGGGCAAAATTAAAATTAGGGCAAAATCCATATTAGGGCAAACTCCAAATTAAGGCAAAATAATTTCTTCCCCAAAATTAAAACATGACAAACTCATCTAATTCATCAAACTCTTCAAACTGGGTGTACTGGAATCGAAGAAATGCAGGTAGGGAAAAAGATAATTTGATGAATCGTGTTTGTGTCTTGTGCGAATGTGGTGATGAAAGTGGTAAGTGGATTTCTTGGACTCAAAAGAACCCAGGTAGGAGGTTTTTGGGATGTCCTAACTATAAGGTAAACACATTTGTTGTTTTTAATGATTTGTGAAAAAACATGTTTTAACTTTATTTTTGGTCTAATAGGCAAGTAAGCATTGTGAATTCTTTCACTGGTGGGATCCAGATTTACCTACTGAGCATTACAAAGGTAAATTGGCAGAAGTGGAAAAAAAAATGAAGAAGTGATGAGACGAAAAATGTTACGTTTTTAGGGGTCAGTTTGAGTCCTAATTCGTATATTATTTGATCGGATTTCACCCAAAGTCGTTTCTTTTCTCATTTTAGGTACTTGTGAGGAGAAAATCACAAAAGAAGCA
This sequence comes from Artemisia annua, assembly GCA_014162995.1. Classification (NCBI taxonomy): domain Eukaryota; kingdom Viridiplantae; phylum Streptophyta; class Magnoliopsida; order Asterales; family Asteraceae; genus Artemisia; species Artemisia annua. The sequence goes on from LBNU01038669.1 coordinate 22,573, forward strand.
TTTT
>LBNU01038669.1:25618-39359 GCA_014162995.1 Artemisia annua
GACTTAAGCCCAAAATAAAGGCTTAGATTGACGAGCGTTTGGATTTACGTGTTTATTAATTTTCTTCGACAAGTTATTAATGCGCGTGACACCAATCTCTTATATGTTGGGACATCTTCCACGCATGAATATCAAGGTCCATTTAACATGTTAGGACATGTCACATGTATCATACTTTATTTACAACACATTGTAGATCGCAAAATCCGTAAATCCGTAAATGTATTTGAAATTAAGGCGACGTACACTTACAAAGATCGAGGTCCATTTGACATTTTAAGACATATTACTTGTTCACATGTACCATGTTTTATTTGCACAACACATAAAAAGACATGTAGAATGTTAATTTATGGGTGTTGTTATACTAACGGGGTCTACCCCATGCTGCAAACCCTCCCTAAAACTAGGGGTACTTTTGCAGTTTTTTTTTTTTTTTTTTTTTTTTTTTTTTTTTTTTTTTTTTTTTTTTTTTTTTTTTTTTTTTTTTTTTTTTTTTTTTTTTCTTTTTTTTTTTTTTTTTTTTTTTTTTTTTTTTTTTTTTTTTTTTTTTTTTTTTTTTTTTTTTTTTTTTTTTTTTTTTTTTTTTTTTTTTTTTTTTTTTTTTTTTTTTTTTTTTTTTTTTTTTTTTGTCTGTCCAAGTGCATAACTGCATAAGCACACAAGCAGTTAGCACACAAGCAGATTGCACACAATCAAAGCATTTGCCCACAGGCTCAGATTAACACGTAATCATCATCGCCGATTTAGAAAACCATTTGCACAAGTGATAAAAAAGTGTTAGGCTCGGATATGAAGGTTGCAAAGTGATAAAAATATCACTTTGTCATCCTTTCGGTTTTTAGAAAACAATTCGTCATCGTCTTTTTTGAAATTTTTTTTTGTCCAAGTGCAGATTGCACACAAGTGAAACAGATTGCACCCAAGTGCACAGATTTGCCCCCAAGTGCACAGATTGCACACAAGCAGATTGCACCCAAGTTACACAAGTGAAACAGATTGCACCTAAACGTGCACAGATTGCACCCAAACCAAGTGAAACACAAGTCTCACATTCCACACATGTTACACAAGGTTCACACTGCAAGTACTCACAAAAGTAAAGATTCACTGCAAGTACTAAGATTCACTGCAATTACTTACAAGAAAGTAAAGATTCACTGCAATTACTCACAAGAAACTAAAGGCTCCACAGAACCACAAGAAAGGCTCCATTATAAGCAAGGCTCACANCCTAAACGTGCACAGATTGCACCCAAACCAAGTGAAACACAAGTCTCACATTCCACACATGTTACACAAGGTTCACACTGCAAGTACTCACAAAAGTAAAGATTCACTGCAAGTACTAAGATTCACTGCAATTACTTACAAGAAAGTAAAGATTCACTGCAATTACTCACAAGAAACTAAAGGCTCCACAGAACCACAAGAAAGGCTCCATTATAAGCAAGGCTCACAAAGAAGCAGATTGCACAAGTGAAAGCAACTCTCACCACAATCAATATCACAACAATAACAAACACCACAAAGAAGCATATTACACAAGTGAAAGCAACTCTCAATCAATATCACAAGTGAAAGCCGCAAGTGAAAGCAACTCTCAATCAGTATCACAAATATATATAAACCCTATATTTTGTAAAGGGGTGGGTTATAATGATGGGGGTATTTGGTTAGATTAACCCTCACTATTTAAATATTCTAACAAACCATTTCTTTGCAGATTGCACACAAGTGAAACACAACAAAGATCTTAGGCTGCCGAAATGTCTAATTCAAGATTTAACACACAAGAGGTAACATTAGACTCAGATTATATATTGGTGCAACATAAGCAAGTTTATCATATTTGGCTGTAACTTCAAAGGTTGCAAAATAAATTTTTTTTTGCCGTCCATTCGATAATGCCACGCCAAAATCAAAACTTTTTTGTTAAATCATCATCGCCTTATCTCAGTTTTTTTAAAACAAACTGTTTAAATCAAACTGCTTATCAAGTTTAAAAAGCAAACTGCTTAAACCAAGTTTCAAATCTACTTAAAATAACAAACTGCTTATCAAGTATATAAGCAGTTTTATAAGCAGTTTGATAAGCAGTTTCATCACAAACTGCTTATAAGCATATTAGAGAGGGTTAATCTAACCAAATAGCCCCCGTCAATATAACCCACCCCATAGGGGTCAGAGCACAACATAATCACATATCACATACCTGTGGACTGTGGGGTAGGCCAAAGCAGGTATTCATACCACTCAAAGGTGGCAGATCAAGGTGTTAACCTACCCACAGCCACAGGTATTCATCACCACAGAACCACCAATATAATCACATATCTCATTCAATTAGGGTTTCATAAAAATTGGGGGTTTTTAAAATTAATTAATTAGTAAATCTTTTAATTAACATGGGTTAATTGAAAGATTTCAAGTTAATTTAAAGACCCCCCAAAAATACCAAACCCTACTTTTTTAGATCTAATTAGGATTTTGTAAAAATTGGGGATTTTTTAAATTAATTATTAAACCTTTCAATTAAAATTGACACATTTCAAGTTAATTTTAAAAATCCCCAATTTTTTTTCGAACCCTAATTAGATCTAAAAAAGTATTCTGTTAACGTTTACCCCCAATCACCACAGAAGACAAGTTAGTTTCAAAAACCCCCAAAAATACCAAATCCTAATTTTTTTTAGATCTAATTAGGGTTTCGTAAAAATTGGGGGTTTTTAAAATTAATCGGTAAATCTTTGAAAGATTACTAATTAATTTTAAAAACCCCCAATTTTTTACGAAACCCTAATTAGATCTAAAAAATTATTTTTTTAACGTATAACCACAGAACCACCAACAATATCAAACAAGTGATTTTGTTGGTTGTTATCTCAAAAAATCATCACCACAGAACCACATAACCCCCAATTTTTTTTTTTCAAAACCCTAATTTATAAAAATTAGGCGTTTCATTAAATTTATATAGATCCGTTAAATTTAACTACAAATATTTCAATTAACAAACGGAATAAAGGTTCCACCACATGTTTTCCGAATTTGGTATACAATAAACTGGTTCAATGGAGGTGCACCTGAAGGTCGCTGGATGATGATGCCATACACGGGGCTGGTTATCGCTTCAATGATTAACCGACCTGTTGTATTTATATCCCAGCAAGGTTCCACCACATGTTTTTCGCTTTTTACCGAGCCAAACTTATCACAAGGAACCGACCCCCTTGTGATTGCCCGTGTGGGGGAGAGAAACTTTGCTCACTACATTTTGCCGACGCTAGACAGAGATTCTCCACTTCCGCGTAACTACCCACAATGGAGGTATTTCAGAGAGCCGGTTGCAGCCGAATGGGAAACTTTATATCAACATCGACTAATGGAGTAAATAATTATACAGACGAAACATTGTAAATGATTATTGATTTATGTTGTAAATAACTATACCGACAAAACATTGTAAATGATTATTGATTTATGTTGTAAATAATTATACCAACAAAACATTGTAAATGATTATTGATTTATGTTGTAAATAATTATACCGACATTGTGAATGATTACTGATTTATGTTGTAAAAAACTATTTGGCCTATATAGTAAATGATTAAATATTTATTTAAATTAGTAATAACATTATTGATTGATGTTGTAAATTATTATGCAAATTCTTTTGTCAGGTGGGACGAAGAAATCCTTTCTTGTGTCGATGTGAGAGAGGATTCATTATAGAACGGAAATCCGGGAAAGAAGGTAGTCGTGGGCGACTGTATTATGCATGTCCTGATTCAGTGGTAAATAATTATACGTTTGCTTAGTTATGTAAATATGTAAATAATTTGTTTGTTAAAAATAAATATCTTATAAATTTATTAACATGTAACAGCCAGGTACAACTAACTATGGGTGTCGATACTTCATGTGCAAAGATGAATTTGAAAGGAGGTACTTTAATCAAGCCTCTTCTTCCGCGCAATGCTCAAACTGTGTTGCGAAAGATAATAAGATTGACGAGCTTGTAGCAAGAAACATGTTGTTGTTGACAAGAATAAAGACGCTGGAGATGGAGTTAGAATTGGCAGGGAATCCTGAGGATCACGCTTGTCAGTCGGGTGCAAGGCTCCATGATCTTTTAAATGAAATGAATAATCTTCATATGTCGTAGATGATGTTGTTTTTAAATAATGTGTTAACGTGGTTGTTCGTAGATGTTGTTGCTTTTAAATAATGTATTAACGTTGTTGTTTAATTTAATAATAACAGTTGTTGTTGTAGTTATTTAATGTGGTAATATTTAACGTGCTATTATACAAACAAAATAATTATACATATACAAAACATTATTATAACACAAATATACAAAACATTATACATATACAATACATTTAATTAANAAAAAAAAAAAAAAAAAAAAAAAAAAAAAAAGAAGCTAAACGACAAAATAGAGAAAAGTCAAAAAAAAAATATATAATAAAAAGTAAACCCCTATTTAAATTAGAGAGGGTTAATCTAACCAAATAGCCACCGTCTTTATAACCTACCCATAATTTATTTCTTGCTATTTACTTGGAGAACATGTTCATGAATCATGACAGATATAGACATATAGTCGTATACTTGGCGCTGCATGGGACTAAATGGCATTGCCAGACTCAAACAACTCATCAGCTCATAATGCTTCGTACACTTATTAACTGTATCGTATTTAGTTTGTCTTCTTGTCCGTATAGATTTATTTAGTTTACATAATCTCAAGAACAAACGATGAGCTATAGTCAAATAATTATTTGATGATACAAAATTTAGTGGGGTTCTTGTACTTCAATTAATGGAAAAATGACATAAAAAGGCATCAAAGTTATGGTCCATTTCCAATCAATGTATCGAACTTTTTTTCTTGCATAAAAAGGTTTCCAACTTTTTTTTTTACGGATTTTGGTTTTTTCCTGACACCCCGTTAAATAATTCGTTAAGTACAAACTAAAAAAATTTTAAAAGTTTTATAAAAAATGAAGGGTTATTTTGAAATTTTTAAAACTTTTATATACACCTTAAACAAACGTTCATCCCCAAAATCTAAATTAGGGCAAAACTAAAATTAGGGCAAAATCCAAATTAGGGCAAAATAATTTCTTCCCAAAATTAAAACATGACAAACTCATCTAATTCATCAAACTCTTCAAACTGGGTGTACTGGAATCGAAGAAATGCAGGTTGGGAAAAAGATAATTTGATGAATCGTGTTTGTGTCTTGTGCGAATGTGGTGATGAAAGTGATAAGTGGATTTCTTAGACTGAAAAGAACCCATGCAGGAGGTTTTTGGGATGTCCTAACTATAAGGTAAACACATTTGTTGCTTTTAATGGTTTGTGAAAAACATGTTTTAACTTTATTTTTGGTTAAATAGGCAAGTAATCATTGTGAATTCTTTCACTGGTGGGATCCAGATTTACCAACAGAGCATTACAAAGGTAAATTGGCAGAAGTGGAAAAAAAATGAAGAAGGAAGCTATGGAATTTGAGCTGAAAAAAAAGAGATTGGAAGAAGAAGTGGCAGTGTTGAAGACTACAATGAATATGCAATCTAGGTTATCTTTGCACTGTTAGGATTGCTTTTCATTATGATTATGAGAGCTTTTTAGTTTAGTTTGATCAATGAATGTATTGAAAAGGTTTCCTTTTGATGAACTAAAATGTATTTGTTTAACTTTGATTAATGAATATAATGTGTGTTTTATGTTTTAATTTGAAGTGCAATAACATGTGTATACTTGAAAAGGTGTTTATTTTGCTGATATGTGTAAAAAGCAAACACATTGATATATTGCAGTCATGACATGTTAAAAGAGCTTTTGCAGTCATGAAAATAGGCAGTGACTGCCAAAGTAAACACATTGATAGTGTTGTTGCAGTCATGAAAAAGGCAATGATACATTGCAGACAATGAATAAAGAACTTTGCAGATTTACACTATTTTTTTCAAAGTCACATGTTTAATAGTGTTGTTGTTATTGACTGCAATGAATAATGCAGTTGTTGGTATTGACTGCCACATGAGTCCACACATTATATAAAGGCATAATATAGGCTTCATTTGCAACTCACATTTTGAAGAAAACCTACAAGTGAGAAAATGAGCAAAAACAAGAAACCAGGTATAACATTTAACTGCACAATGTCCTTCCTCACATATTTTTAAATCATTTATTTATTTTTTGGTGCATAAATCATATCCATTTCCAATGATTCTTCTGATTGGGAAACTTTTGAGGATGGATGGAGTAACTATTTTCCACCAGTGGCTTACTCAAGTAGTCATTCAAGATACATTCCCAAGGGTTCAAGCTCAGAGGTTGATGCAGTCATGAATCAAACCCCCAAAGAGATTGCAAAACAAGAATTTAAGAAGAGAACTCAGGTGCTAGGATTGGTGAATAAGAACACTTGTGTTGAACATGGAATCACGGTTACCCAAAAAAAAATGGAATCAAGCCATTTGAACCTAAAAAGTCAACTGTTGCAAGTTGGTGTGAAACAGGAAAGGGCAAAAAGAAAATGTGACCCTTTAACAATGTGTATGCCTTATGCATGGCTTAATGCCTTAAACTAAATCTAGTGTATCTAGTTACACTATTATTAATGTAATGGCTATCATGCTTAATTCAAACTTAAAATGAATGCAACTGATATGGTCCATAATGTTTGATAGATTGATATTTAATATGTTCTTACAAGTGCAAGTGTCATTACAAACATTAGAGTACTTAGGTAATAAGTTGTTACAAATGAAACTGACATTACAAACTTTTGACTACTTATTCTACATCAAATGCATCATCTGGTGTGAGTCCTTGACCTTCATAATCCTGGATGACTTTCTTATTATAATTGTTCATTGATAATCTTTGAGAAGTCCTTCTAGGTGGTCTGTATCCTGCATTATATTGACCTTGCCAAAAGTCATCATACCTCCTTTTTAGCCTTGCTTCATCCTCATTTGCAGGAACAACATTTGCAGTTGTATCCTCATTGACTTGTGCAGTTGTTTCCTCATTGACTGGAGCAGTGTTATCCTCATTGACTTGTGCAGTTGTATGCTCATTGGCATGTGCAACTGTGTCTTTAATGGCATCACCTTCTTTAACTGCATCAACATTCATATCTTCTGTATTTTCTTGCTCAAGTTGTACATCAACCAAGTCATCATCATCAAATAGCATGTATAGAACATTCTGTAAAATGGGTGTCTTAATTAGAATATACATCACAAAAATAAAAAACATAGTAACAAAAAAAATTTAAAATTAACATGAAACTTACCCTGTTTGATACACTACCACTTCCTCTTCCCCTTCCCCTGTTTGATTCACTAGCACTTCCTCTTCCCCTTCCCCTGTTTGATCCACTACCACTTCCACTTCCCCTACCCATTCCACTATTTGATCCACTATCACTTCTACTTCCCCTACCCCTTCCACTATTTGATCCACTAGAACTTCCCCTTCCACTGCTACCCCTGCACTTGTTCCTCCCATCCATATACCACCTCTAGCAGTCACAACTTTTTTCTTTCTACTACAACTTGGGGTTCTAGAATTGACTGGGTCATTAACCCTAGGTCTGCCCTTCTTTTTAGGTGGATTAGGTGTTTGTGTTGATGGTTGCCCTTGTGGATTAGGTGTTTGTGTTGATGGTTCACCTGTTTCCATTGGTTTAGTACACCCCTTTTTGTTATGACCCATTTGACCACAGTTTTGACAAGTCATTGTTCTGGGAGGCCTAGATACATGTTTATTATTTTTCAATTCTGATTTATCTTTTGTCCTATTCAATGTGGGTCTACCTGGCATCCTTCTTTCTAAAGGGGGTTTCATGGGCACATGTTTTCTTTTTTTCCACATATCTATACCACCCACTGGCAAAATATTAAACTCATAGATACTTCTGTATGTGCTTACCTTGAATGAGTTGCTCATATACTCTTCTGGCTGCTTGCCAATGAAGTAAATGGCTGTGATTGCATGAGGGCATGGTATGCCAGTTAACTGCCATTGCCTACAAGTGCACTCCCTCTTTTGTAAGTCCACACCATAGGCTTCAAGATTTCCTTGCCTTACTTCAAACTGATGCCATCCACTTGGATTCAAACTCCATTTTCTGTTAGTATAATACAAGTCAGCATTAAAGTTTTCATATACCAGGATACAAATTGATAAGTATTTACCTTTGAATCTTCTTATGCAACTCCAAAACCTTGATGATATTAGGGCAAATATCACTTGTCCAGTCTTGACATTCCTTCATAAGAGTGTAATTCCTAGTCATCACATAGGATCTGATGTCTTCAAGCATTCTAATTATTGGTTTTCTTCATGCATTCTTTATATGAGAATTGAAAGATTCACTAAGACCATTTACAACAGCATCACAATCCACTCCTATCAAACACATTAAAAAAAATAAGTTAGTTCAGGTAAGGTAATTACTTTAAATAAGCTACAACAAATATAGAGAATATACCTTCTTTGAAGTATGATCTTGACCATGTCCATGGATCTTTATCCATCAAATACTGATAAGCTGCTTCACTTGCATTCTTGATTTCTTCCATTGTATTTAAGAATCTTTGATGATTAGCACACTTTGATGCTTGCCAAAAGAGTTGTCTAAATAGAACACCAGGGTAGACCTTTGAAAAATTGGCATAAATGTGCCTAGCACATAACCTATGTTCTACTAATGGGACCACTCTCTTAACAGCATGGTAAAGTCCTTTGTGTCCATCAGATATAAATGTGACCCCTTTCCCATCTCCTAATTCAAGGTCTTTTGCTAACAACTTAATAAACCATTTCCAAGTGTCTGTATTCTCAACTTGTACAACAGCCCATGCAATTGGGTATATTTGATTGTTTCCATCCCTCCCAATAGCTGCCAACAGTTGACCTTGGCACACCCCTTTCAAAAAACACCCATCCATACCTATAACCTTTCTACATCCTGCTTTCCAACCCTGTTTCAAATTATGAAAACAAATATAGAAACTGTTGAACATGTGTGTACCATCCATTAAAGGATCAATGCGTAACTGCACTGTGGTACCAGGGTTGGTTTGTCTAAGTTCACTAGCATAATCAATCAACCTGTCATACTGATCTCCAACATTCTGCTTAAGACTATATATTGCAATCCTTCTTGCTCTACTACACTGATTGTGTGATGTCTTAACCCTATATTTTTTCATCACCATTTCTTGCAGGTCAAGCACTTTCATATCAGGATACATTCTGATTTTGTCTACAAATTGTCTTGCAATCCATTTTGAAGTCACTAAATAACCAAGATTACACTGTCTACTGCAAGTGTGCTCATTAACTAGAGTTCTTTTATGCCAAGACTTGTCATCATGCATCTTTACAGCTCTTAACCTAAAAGGACAACAAGGCTTATTAGGATCTCTAGGAAGTTTTTTCTTTCTTCTGTTTTTTTCATCAAACCCACACCTAACCAACAACTTTTCACTATCACTTTTTTCATACCAAAGTTGGTATCCATTGGAAACAGAATAATAACTAAGACAATCTTTAACTTGATCTAAGTCTGCATATAATTCACCTAATCTAGGTTTTTTTAACTTCCAGTGTGTGTTTGGGTCATGGATAGGGTAATCTCTTTTATTAGGGTCAAACACAATCTCATCCTCATCATTCATGGGCATATCCTCATCTAAGTTAACTTCTGGTTCAACATGAGGTTTATCTTTTTGAGATTCATCACCTAGGTCTGAAAATAAAGGATCTACTTCATGCTCATTCTCATCACTTTCATTTTCCAACACTAGCTTACTTTCATCAAATACAACAACTTCATTTATTTTTTTCTTTTCATCTAAAAGTTGCCTTTCCTTTATCCTAACCTGCCTCAACTCTTCTTCACCCTCAGATAAATGATCAAGTGATGCAACATCACTTTCATCATATGATTCTTTGTAATGAGTAGCAGGGTTTAAAATTACAAGAACATAATCACCACGGTATTCTATTAAAGATTCATTGTTATGAGAAACATACAATGCTATGATACCTTCATCTGTACTTTGCCACTTTTCAACAAACAACCTAAGATCATCATCAGACTTATTACATTTTAACCCATTACTAAAGTAATACAAGCCACACACTACCGAACCTATGTTGTTTTAAACAAAATTTTTCAACTCACTAGAGGTTAAAGGGGTCACATCAACTGTGGTTGTGAGCATATCGGCATTATGATAGGTTAAAGGTTTAAGACTGAAATACCTGTTATAATAAAGATCCAAGGATAATGCACCTCCTTTGGATGAAGAAGCCATCCTACTAAACATAACAAAAAAACACAAAAGGTCAATTTGTGCTTAATTTAGTCGTTATTAACATAATTAAAAACAACAATAAGTATTAATTACCTTTAAGAACACAAATTAAGGTTCAATTTTGTCAATCGTACTCTTAACCGTTTTTAGGGTTTATGTGTGGAAACTGATTTGGGGGAAATTTTGGGGGAAAATGATGTAACCGGTGATATAAAAAAAAACATAAAATTTTCAATTTTGGTCCTCGAAATTTTACAAATGTATCAAAAAAATTTTTAACAGAAACTTGGGTTAGTGGTTAACGGGTGTTAGGAAAAAACCCAAATCCGCCAAAAAAAAAGTTGGAAACCTTTTTATGCAAGAAAAAAAGTTGGATACCTTGATTGGAAATTGACCCTAACTTTGTTGTCTTTTTGTGCCATTTGCCCTCAATTAATTGACGATAGCTCGTCGTTTGTTCTTGAGATATTGCAGATTCGCGCATATGAACCTGCTAAGATAAAGCCCCATTAGTCTCACAATGGGAGGGGTGTCCTACAATCAACCTCGGGTGTGAGAGTAAGTACTCGTTTGTAGAAAGATAATTAAGAGTTAAGAGAGCAATATATGTGTATAGTGTGTGTTAGAACTTAGCCTCGAATAACCAAATGTTTGGTATTTATAGGCGAAGCTCTTTGTCCTTACCTCTGGTTCACGGTGGTGATCCCGGCTATTACCCGGTGGGTAATAACATGTTTGTCTTGGGACTAAGATATTATGCTTCGATATCCAAGTTATCTTGTCCGATTATTTGACTTTCATCATTTTTGGGATCCATGCCACCGCGTGCTTCCCACGTTGTATCCTTTTTTGGAAAGACTTGGTCAACACTCCTTTCCCATAATGTATTTTTTGCACTTTTAGGCGGGTCACATGATTAGTGACTTGGAATCCACTCAAACCCCTGTGGTCCGGTCATGAAGTATTTAGCTTGATGTCCTCACGCAGATCCCGGATGATGGCGGTTATTTGTATACCGCTCGTTCTTGTTTTAGATGGCGAATAGTCATGCGTCCGTGCCTTAGTATACGTCCGCGGTGGGCTTACATGTGTAGGACGGATTCCGCCATATACATTATCAATACTGTAAATGATAAACTAATTTGTATTGTAAAAGTTGCCAGTGCTTAGATAACCTAAATTGGAGATGGTATAAAACAAGTTAGCGTCTACATTGGAGTATTTAACTTGTCATTGCCTTAATGCAAAAAGTATATTTAGTGTCGGGATCTAGTGAGAAGAAAACTTATAATGAGAAGGATGAGAAATAACTATAACCAAATATTTGAGATGCGTCGACTTAAATTAAATGTATCTCTATTCATTTAGATGCATCCCAACTAGTTTCGAAAGTGATTTTGAAGTGAAAACAATGGATAGTAGTACTTGCAACAAATTTGACCCCCAGAGGACGAAAAATACATAGGATTTGCCTAACTTGCTAAAATGCATTTTATATATGTATATGCATCTAATTTAATGTCAGAACCTCCGTATTCCACCTGTATAGGTTGTAATCTTAAAGAATCGGAGTAATTTAACTTCACGATTTGTTTTGTTGTTTATGATTTTTTTGGTGTTGTTAACACTTTAGGAAAAGTGTTAATGAACTTTTTGATATGATTAAGATTTTTACAAAAAATTTTTACAAAGTGATGTGATTTGTACAAGGAGGGTTTTGAAAACCACTAAACCTAAACGTTTTTGAAAACACGCAACAACCTCCCCGGCAGCGGCGCCAAAATTTGACTCCTCCCAAACTAACCAGTCAACCAGGTGTGGTCAACTAAGTCAAATGAGGGAGAGAGAGATCAATATATGATCTGTTGAAAGCACAGTGTTCTCACGGGTCGTTAAATCCCAACGAGATTGAAATTGTGTTTTGGAAACGTTTTGGGAATGAGTGATTTAGGGAATAGTAACCAGATAAAGATTGATTATTTGGAATTGATTACACTAAGAAAATGATAAATAATAAAATTCTACACTACAAGGAAACAGAATTAGGCTTGGGGAAAACCTAATACAGACAGACTAATTATGTAAATGGAAAAAGGATAAATATGAACAATTACAAACTGCAGGGGGTGAAAATGCAACTTTTCCAAATTTGAAATGAAAAGAAAATTAAATTAAAAGAAAATTATTTTTTTGATTATTTTAATATTTAAATATTAATTAATTACTAAAACTATTTAAAAAGTTAATTAAAACTAATTAAAGTTAAATCTAAAAATGATTAAGATTACAAAATTACATTAAAAATTTGCAAAATTAATTTCTAAAAATCTAAAATGACTTAAAAGAAATACAAAAATTGAAAATAAATATTTTTGTCTTTTTGTGGATCTTTTATTAATTAATTACTAAACTATTATATAAAGGTTATTTAAACTAGATTAAATAAGAAAAATAGAAAATGAAAAGATAAAATTACAAATACAATTTTTACAGATTCTAAATAATGTTTACAAGCTAGGAAAATTATAAAAATGGATCTGAGATTAAATTTAAACACTTAAACTATTTTCATTTTTGTTTTTGGATTAAAACTGTTTTAATTAAAGTTAAATCTAAAAATTACCAAATGATCAGTAGAAATTATGACAAAATTACCAGCAGTGCTAAATATTATTTAGAACTTAGGAAAAATATAAAAATGTACTACTGTTTAACAAAAACTATTAAAACTATTTAATTTACTAATATTAATTAATTATTAATTAAATTAATTTAATTCTAATAAATACTAAATGAAAAGGGAAAATTCTAAGAAAATTTATACAATTACACTAAGATACTAGGAATTTAAGAAAATTATAAAAATAGATAAGTACTTAATAAAAATTTAAAAAGAAAAATTAAAAAGCTAAATTATGTTAAATAGAAGCTATCACTTTTCTTAAAAAGTGATTATTTTTTTATTTTTCTTTTTGACAGATCTTTATACAATGAAAATGAGTAACTTTTGTGAAAACAACTTTTATCAAACTTAAAAATAAGCACTTTGGGAGCTTATGATTCTCACAGATTATGTTTATGGATTTTTGGAAATGCAAAAGCTAAGAACAAGCTACATACATGATTACAGAAGCTAAATAAGAAAGAAATGATCTAATTGCACACAAATCTCACTAATGAAACTGGATAAGCGCACAGAATAAGCTCTAAATGGAAAATAAGCAATCCAAATGTTCACAGATACACACAGACTTGGGACAATCTTGCAAACCTTGTGGGGCCCACAGGATTGATCAAGGGTCTAAAACAAAAGCTGATATGAAAAATAGGCTGGGTTAGCTTTACAATGAGCCAATAAGTGGAGCTTATGGTTCACTGAG
>LBNU01038669.1:49411-63146 GCA_014162995.1 Artemisia annua
CGTAGGAGTGCGTTCATTCCTAACTCTTAAGTTCCCTCATTATGCGATAGTCAAGCTCTATCATGAGCTCAACCGATACACATGCATGAAATACTACCTTAAATCGATAAAGCACATACGTATTCACGTTTCTAAGACGTTCAAGCTTGTTACCGTATGGAGATTAGCCTTTTCTTAGTCTAACGTAAGAAACATTACAAATACAATCACACATACACTCGCACGATAATAGTTAGGTTTCATTAGATCTAAGAAACCAAGTAATTAGCCTGCATGTAAGAAAGACAAGTACAGCATAAATCACACAACACATAGACTTTTGTATTATAAAGATTATCTTGGATAAACATGAATTAGAGGGGTTAGGATACCCCTAAAGTCTCTCAATACACGAACTGGTAGGGTTTAACCCTAAAGTTCTCCACACCAAAATTCGACTCTAGTTCTCCTAGGTTATATAAAGTTATGAAAAATCGTTCTATATATATAGAAAACGCGGGCTGACGGCGTCAGCCCAATAGGTGACGTCGTCAGCTCGGCGATTAAGGTTTTCTGACGGCCTTCCTTGACGTGGTCATAATTGCTGGTTCCAGATCTGACAGCCTTGGTTGACGGCGTCACCAATTTGCACTACGAACTCTCTGGCCCGTCACGAGTATTTTTCCAATTCTGGACTTCACTTGTTCCTGACGGCGTCACCTTGTAGAGTGTGACGGCGTCACCTTCTGTAATCTTTAAGGTCTTTTGAGTTTTTGTTGTTTTCCGCACTTTTTCACTCCGAAAACGCCCGAAAATGCTTCTTTTGAGATTTTCCCTTCAAAAGTACCTAAAATGAGAAAAGAAACGACTTTGGGTGAAATCCAAACCAAAAACATACGAATTAGGACTCAAACCGACCCCTAAAAACGTAACATTTTTCGTCTCATCATAACCTCAGGTTCATGTTCCGCTACCTGTGGAGGAAGAGAAGAAGAGGTAGCAGGAGCCGTGGGTCCTTTGGATGAAACTCCACTGCGGGTGGTGATCGCCTTAACTTCGCCCCTCGGGTTAGCGATCGTGTTGCTCGGAAGTGTTCCTAAGCCCGAGGGTCGATCATTTAAAGACTTCTTGAGTTCGGAGATCTGATTGACCAACAACTTGTTCATTTCTTCTTGGGACTTCATAAATTGTTTAAGCAACTCATCAGATGAAGGCCCAGTTGGAACAATGGCTTGAGTTTGATTGTTAGGAATATTTTGAGGCCGATTATTTTGAAAATTCCCATGATGTTGGTTATTACCCTGAAAATTGTTTCCCTGATGAAAATTACCCTGATTATTATGACCTTGATTTCTTTGAAAATTTCCTTGGTTTTGAAAGCTCTGGTTATGACCGGAATTGAAATTCCCTTGGTTGTTAAAACCTTGGTTCATTCGATTTTGGTTTTGATGAAAATTCTGGTTCCGGTTTT
Organism: Artemisia annua; assembly: GCA_014162995.1. Lineage (NCBI taxonomy): Eukaryota > Viridiplantae > Streptophyta > Magnoliopsida > Asterales > Asteraceae > Artemisia > Artemisia annua. Next base: position 50,862 of record LBNU01038669.1, read on the forward strand.
GAGCATTTTGGTTTTGAGACTGATTAAATCCGGGTGGTCCGAGGAAATTGTTGGAACGATAGCTTAAGAGATTACGGCCCCCCTGTGGTTGGTAAGAGTTACCCCCCGCATTGTAGGAACCTTGAGCAACATATACGTTCTCGTGAGTGAAGCCAACGGTGGCTGGGCACTCAGTGTAAGGATGTGGACCACCACATGTTTCACAACTGTGACTGACAGCTCTGACTTGATGATTGATGTTCTGATTAGATTGATGCATTCTCAACACAACAGTGGACAAATCATCCATCTTTTTAGTGAGAGCAGCTATTTCAGAGGAGGCTGGAGTGACAGATTTACATGAATCATTCCTCTCAGCTGAGGAATCCCAGAAATTGTGGTGGACAGTCATGTTCTCAATGAGATCATAGCACTCCTCGGGGGTCCTTTTCATAAAGGTCCCTCCAGCAGCAGCATTGATCGTGTCACGATGACGGAGAGTCAAACCATTGTAGAAAGTATCTATGATGGTGACTAGAAGCATGTTATGATTGGGACATCGATCAATTGCAAGCTTATAGCGTTCCCATGCCTCAAATAAGGACTCATCGGGAAGCTGTCGGAAGTTGCTAATATCATTTCTCAACTTAGTTACCATGGATGGTGGAAAGTATTTTGCTAAGAACTTGGTAACCATTTCATCATAAGTGTGAATCGAATTCTTCGGGAGACGATCAAACCAGGCAGTAGCATAATGAGTGAGAGAATATGGAAAGAGGTATAAGCGAAGGCGGTCTTCGGTGACACCATTCTGCTTCATACTCTGGGTGACGGTCAAAAATTTATCGAGATGCTTATTTGCATCGTCACCCGGTAAATCGTGGAACTGACACAAATTCTGGACTTGCTGGATCATGTGGTGCTTGAGTCCAAAATCCGTGGAACTGATAGTAAGTGGTGCAATGGGTCCTCCCCTCTCCTGCATAGTATGCTGACATAGCTCTTCCATCGTTCGGAGATCAGGAGCTGCATCCCCAATTTCAGAGTTGGGAGGGGGTGGAGGTGGTGGTTGGTTATCGTCAGGCATTTTAACGGATATTTCTGGTATAGCAAGCAATTCAGCTATGCTCTTTTGACGATTTCTTCTTGATTGGGAACGAGTGCGCATGCACTAAAAATATTCACAAGTAAAACAAGACCGAGGCAAAACAACAGTGAACTTAAACCAATAACCACAATGTGACTGGCTTATTTGAAAAAGGTACACCAATCACAAGAGTACAATGACAAGTTTTAATCTTTAGTTTGGGAACTTATTAATGGTCATACACCCAGTTGGGTTGTATTCTGCCTTGATTTGCGGTGGTAATATTTTACGTAATTATTTAACAATAGAACAAATGTTTTTGGCTTTTCGGGGTGTGTGTGAAAAAAAAACTTGGAAATTATTTTTGGAATCGATTCGTTAACCGAAATCGTTCCTTTAAGACTACTCGCAGGGTGGCGGGAGAGAAGAATGGATCTCTCTTCGGTTGGCAATTTAATGTCAGAACCTCCGTATTCCACCTGTATAGGTTGTAATCTTAAAGAATCGAAGTAATTTAACTTCATGATTTGTTTTGTTGTTTATGATTTTTTTGGTGTTGTTAACACATTAGGAAAAGTGTTAATGAACTTTTTGATATGATTAAGATTTTTACAAAAAATTTTTACAAAGTGATGTGATTTGTAGAAGGAGGGTTTTGAAAACCACTAAACCTAAACGTTTTTGAAAACACGCAACAACCTCCCCGGCAGCGGCGCCAAAATTTGACTCCTCCCAAACTAACCAGTCAACCAGGTGTGGTCAACTAAGTCAAATGAGGGAGAGAGAGATCAATATATGATCCGTTGAAAGCACAGTGTTCTCACGGGTCGTTAAATCCCAACGAGATTGAAATTGTGTTTTGGAAACGTTTTGGGAATGAGTGATTTAGGGAATAGTAACCAGATAAAGATTGATTATTTGGAATTGATTACACTAAGAAAATGATAAATAATAAAATTCTACACTATAGGGAAACAGAATTAGGCTTGGGGAAAACCTAATACAGACAGACTAATTATGTAAATGGAAAAAGGATAAATATGAACAATTACAAACTGCAGGGGGTGAAAATGCAACTTTTCCAAATTTGAAATGAAAAGAAAATTAAATTAAAAGAAAATTATTTTTTTGATTATTTTAATATTTAAATATTAATTAATTATTAAAACTATTTAAAAAGTTAATTAAAACTAATTAAAGGTAAATCTAAAAAAGATTAAGATTACAAAATTACATTAAAAATTTGCAAAATTAATTTCTAAAAATCTAAAATGACTTAAAAGAAATGCAAAAATTGAAAATAAATATTTTTGTCTTTTTTGTGGATCTTTTATTAATTAATTACTAAACTATTATATAAAGGTTATTTAAACTAGATTAAATAAGAAAAATAGAAAATGAAAAGAGAAAATTACAAATCCAATTTTTACAGATTCAAAATAATGTTTACAAGCTAGGAAAATTATTAAAATGGATCTGAGATTAAATTAGACACTTAAACTATTTTCTTTTTGGTTTTTGGATTAAAACTGTTTTAATTAAAGTTAAATATAAAAATTACCAAATGATCAGTAGAAATTATGGGAAAATTACCAAAAGTGCTAAATATTATTTAGAACTTAGGAAAAATATAAAAATGTACTACTGTTTAACAAAAACTATGAAAACTATTTAATTTACTAATATTAATTAATTATTAATTAAACTAATTTTAATTCTAATAAATACTAAATGAAAAGGGAAAATTCTAAGAAAATTTATACAATTACTTTAAGATACTAGGAATTTAAGAAAATTATAAAAACAGATAAGTACTTAATAAAAATTTAAAAAGAAAAATTAAAAAGCTAAATTATGTTAAATAGAAGCTATCACTTTTCTTAAAAAGTGATTATTTTTTGATTTTTCTTTTTGACAGATCTTTATACAATGAAAATGAGTAACTTTTGTGAAAACAACTTTTATCAAACTTAAAAATAAGCACTTTGGGAGCTCATGATTCTCACAGATTATGTTTATGGATTTTTGGAAATGCAAAAGCTAAGAACAAGCTACATACATGATTACAGAAGCTAAATAAGAAAGAAATGATCTAATTGCACACAAATCTCACTAATGAAACTGGATAAGCACACAGAATAAGCTCTAAATTGAAAATAAGCAATCCAAATGTTCACAGATACACACAGACTTGGGACAATCTTGCAAACCTTGTGGGGCCCACAGGATTGATCAAGGGTCTAAAACAAAAGCTGATATGAAAAATAGGTTGGGTTAGCTTTACAATGAGCCAATAAGTGGAGCTTATGGTTCACTGAGGAGCTTATGGTGAGCTTGTGAAGTTGACTGCTTATACTGAGTAGTTTAGTAATAGACAGCAATATGGGAAAATTAAATGTTACTTGCAACCCTTACAATAAGCTAGAAAGCCCAAAATAAGCCTAGGTACTTAAAGTATGGTTATAAGCTTTCAAAAGCTAATCTCAAAGGGTGGGTCCACTAATGAAACACTGTGCAACCCTGTGAAGTTGGGTGTGCACTAAGAATATAGGTGGTACAGGGGGAGCTAAATGGGCACACAGACAACTTTGCGGAATGATTTCTATGAGCAATTGATATTCAAAATCCAATTTTTCTTTTGATTCAGACTCTCTAACAACCAATTAACACAAAACAACAAGGCAAATTCTATTTCCAATCTCTAATTAACCCTTGAGATCACAAAGCAATTCTGACCATTTTGACAGTTATGAAAATTGATTTTGATGGTTTGATGAACACTTTAGACTTTTCTCAGATTCTAACTCCTAATTGATTGATTATGCTATGTTAAGTGATATGAACCTAGATTAAGTAATCCTAACCACTATTATACTAGATTACAGATTATGATGTTCAAAATCCTTAACAGTGAAACACAAAAGATTATACAAATGATTTTGACTTTTTTGCTAAAGACACTGAGATTTTATGGTTAAACTGACTACATATGACCTAAAGGGACTTGTGTGAGCAAAAACAACAACAATCACAGCTTGATCACAGAATATGCAGATGATCCAACACACCTCTTTTCACAGATTTCAATCTATGGTTTTCTCAAGGTTTTGGAAATTTAGACCACTAAACTTGGAATTATAAGCAAACTTATATTGATAGAATAAGCTTAAATGAGCATGTAGAACCAACTATGTTAACCAACTACTATTAGATAAAACAGATTATGCAAATTTGCTCTAAAAACTGAAAAGAAAAATGAAAACACTTAGAACCTTGACCTCTGGCTTAACCAGGGTATCTCTAAGCTCAACAAGCTCCTAGCTTATCAAAGATAAGCTAGGTAAAAGTCCATCTTGCCCCTCCATTGTAGGAAACTTCCAAAGCTTTCCAGTCAAATGCAAAGGTACCCTGTATTGTTTTGTTTTCTGAATTTTTTATCTTTTTATGTTTTCTTATGATTACTATTAACCTAAGTGAGCTTATGACACAGTAACATTAAGCTTAAAGCATCATTAAAGCTAAAACAGAATTTGAAATTGAAATTGCAAACACTGAATTGAAACTGAAAACTTGGGATTTTTGATTACTAAAAGATCAAATTACAATATAGAAACAGAGTACAAGCTTTTGAAAGCAATTTTAACCACTAAAAACTGAAATTACATAAATTCGACACTAAATTATGACTAAAATGACTACACATTTTTTCATTGCTTCTTCTTATTCCTTTTATAGCTGAGAATTAGGGTTTTGGAGGATCTCTGAGTCTTTCCCACTTCAATTTGGACCATTGGATTGGTTAAAGATGATCTTGGCCGTTTAAATGGTTTTGGCGCCAAAAGTTTACAACTGCCATTGGGGCCTGTGGGGAGTGGTGCATTTATTGTGGCAGGTTGGGTAGGTGAGGGTGGTGGTGTGAGTGGTTTGGGCGGTGGAACAAGTGGGTTGAGGTGATGGAGTTGCAGACAAGTTGGGGAGGTGGTGAAGGTGAAGGTGTGAACGGGGGAAGGAGGGAGTTATAACTTGGGGGGTTTTGGGCTGGTGGAGATTGGGCCAGGGGAATGGTTGGGCCCAAAGGGAGTTATAAGGTGGGGTGTGTTGGGCTTGTGTTTGTTTTGGATTTGGATTTGGGTTTATGAATTAGATAGGGGTCCGTTTGGTTTTATAAGTTTACAAGGACCAAAGTTGTAAATTCTGTAAAGTTAAGGGGCTGGATTTGGCAATCTTTCAAAGTTAATCAAGGGGTATTCTTGCCATACTTGAATAACCAAAGGACCATAATTTCCTTTTTCCACTTTTGAATACCCAGGGACCAAATCTGCCAATTCTTCAAAGTGCAGGGACCTGTTTTGTAATTTCACCAAATTTCACACCCATGGATCATTTGTGATAACTTTTACTTTCCAAGGACCATTTTTGACTTTTTCACCCAAAATTATTGCTCAGGGGCCATTTCTGCCAAATTTTGAAACTTGAAGGACTAAATGTGTATTTTTTACAAACTTGCCACCAAAGGACTAAATATGATAATTTGTGATTTCAAAAGGACCTTTGGTGACTTTTTATTGAAAATTAATGCTTAGGGACTAGTTTTGTCAATTCTTGATAGTTGAGGGACTGAAACTGCCAATTATGCAAACTTTGGTTGTTTTTCATTTGTTTTTGATCTTTTTGCATCTGAAACATATAAAACACACTTTTGTGATATTTTAACTATTTTGATGCATTATTGGATGTTTTTGGATGTTTTAGCAGTTCAAATGTAACAAAAATGATGAGTATTTACACACTCATCAAAATGACTACCTTGAATCTTTTTTCACCTTACTACTTTTAGTAATTTTACAAATAGTAGCGATGTAATATTAATATTAATACCGGATCAATGCATAATGATTATGGATATTATTAATCTAAAGTAACCAACTATTAATAAACTCTTTTCAAAAGCACCTATATATCCGTTTCCATCATATAAATTAGTGCTACCTTATACCTATGAATGATTAGATAAGACTCTACATTAGTTTTTAACCCTATGGACTTATGGTGTGTATAAGCGGGCGTTTGTTTCGGCTTATATAGCCGGCTTATTGCTTATTTGATTTTGGGCTTATGTTTTACAAGCTTACTTTTTGTGGCTTATTTTGAAACTTTTTGGCGTATATAAGATTATAATGCCATAATAAAATTAAATACTCCATATAAGCCGAAAAGTTTCGAAATAAGCCACAAAAGTGAGCTTATGAAACATAACCTAAAAACTAAATAAGCTATAAGCTAACTATCTAAGCCGAAATAAAAACCCCCTAAGTTTTTGCATAGCAAAGATTATTATAAAAAAAAAATGATAAATTACTTTGTTACCGAAGTATACAATCCACTAGGGAGCAATATAATGGTTATTTCGGTTACAGTTTCAATAGAAATAAAATAACTAGAAAGCTTAAAAGAAACTCAGTATAGTATTTTATCTCGAACATTTATACAAAAAATATAATTAAAAATATAAAAATATAATTTGAAATAAGGGAGTGTTAAGATTTTTAAATATTAAAAGGTGTTTAAAAATAAAATAAACTCTAAGTTCATCTTGTAGATTATACGAGTAGTAATTTTCCTCATCAAAAACAACAATAAAAAAAATCATAGAAACAATTAATAATTTAGTAGTCATTTATAAGTAAAATAAATATTATAAAATAATACAAAATTTTGTTTCATCTAAAGTATATAGAAAGAGAAAATATTTTTTCTTTAAAGTTAAAAAAAAAAAAAAAAAAAAAAAAAAAAAAAAAAAAAAAAAAAAAAAAAAAAGTGCCCACCCCCCGGACCATAAAAATACGGAGTTGAGTTATTTAAAAAACCAAACATTCCTCACATACCAAGGGACTCATCCCCACCATCCATCTAAAAAGAAATCAATGGTTGAGATTAAAAGCATTTAATATTTCACCCATTTTTTATAATTTAATTATCTCTTAAACCGTTAATCGTTAAGCGAAAATAATTATACCATCGCGATGAGCATTTAATTATCTTTCTATAGACGGGCACTTTGATATACTTTCGACAAAAAAATTTTTTTTCGTTTTTTTCACGTTTTTTTTTTGTGGCCGAGAAAATCATATATGATGTATCATATATGATATTACATATCATATATGATATATCATATATGATATTACATATCATATATGATATATCATATCATATATGATATATCATATATGATACTACCTCCGTCCCAAAATTATTGTCCACAGACAAAAAACACACAGTTTTAGAAAAGCATCACCTTTACAGCTTTCTCTCTCTTACTTTTTGCACAAAGACAGTTTTACCCTTAATCAATTAATTTCCAACTTCTTTAAAGTTTGTAATAATAAATACAAATAAGGGTAATATGGTAAACTTGATTTATATTCCCTATCCATTTATGGAAGTGGACAATTAATTTGGGACAACCGAAAAAGGAAAGATGGACAATAAATATGGGACGGAGGTAGTATGTAATATCATATATGATATATCATATATGATTTTCTCGGCCACGAAAAAAAACGTGAAAAAAACGAAAAAAAAAATTTTGTCGAAAATATATCAAAGTGCCTATCTATAGAAAGATAATTAAATGCTCGTCGTAACGGTATATTTTTTTTCGCTTAACGATTAACGGTTTGAAAGATATTAATATTTGAAAAAAAAGGATGAAAGTGAGTTTTTTAAATTGTTGGGATTAATCTCATCCATTAGATCAAATAAAGATGGAGGGAAGATGTATGGTGGAGATTAGTCCCTTGGTATGTAAAAAAAGTTTGGTCCTCAAATGATCTTATATCTAACAATACGTTGTTGAAACTTTACATGATTAAAAAAGTAGTGACTCTAAAAAAAATTACTCAACCTTATTACAAACTTCATATATTTTGACATGTCAAAGTGGTCAATAATACGGAACCTTCGCAGTTTAAACAAAATCAAACACCGTATCAAGTAATTTTTTAACACAAAAATGATTTCAAAATTTTGAAACAATTCATTTTGGCATTAATATATTTTCCCGGATTTTCTGCAGCAATTCACTGGTATGACTAAATTAAATAAATTCCAAATATTTAATAAAATTTTGTTCCAAACACCGATCCTTCGCAGGAAAAGAAATCAAGCAAAACCCACATGCTTTTGTTCTGTCTCTTTCTCACTCACCGTTTCAAATTTGGCACTAAATAAACAATAATAATTCAAAATCCCATCATTTATTGATCCAATATTTCACATTTTTAACCTTATAAAAACTCATTATAACCGTTGAGTTTACTAATACCAATTCCAATATTAAAATCACACAGCATAATCTGTAAAAAAAAATTAATTTTTGTCCTTTTTTAACTGGCTCTTAGAATCTTCTTATTTGACTATTTGACAAAAAGAATGATATTGAACGAATAACCTATATTGAGAATTACGGAGTACATACCATTTTATTTTTATTTGGTATATCACCAAATCGTTTTATACCAAGTTAAATGAAATTGAATGAATATATATTACTAAGGGGGTGTTTGATTTGGACTTAATTGACTTAATATGGAAAAAACTGAATTAATTAAGTCATATGAAAACTGTTTGTTTGTGACTTAATAGAGTAAGATAACTGAAAATTTTAAGTAATACAACTGAGGTTGTCTGCATTAAGTCATCTGTTAATTAACATGACTTAATGAAAAAAAATTAAACAAACAAGCCCTAAGTATATATTTTGGGGTGACAAAGTAAAAGGTTTTGAAACATTCACGAAGATACTCACATTAGACCGCGTGCATCTTGGTTAAAAATTTATTTTTCTCAAATAACCTTAGCAGAAAAAAACTCATATGTTTAACAGCGTTACAAACACGTCACGAAAGTCAAGATGACTTGTGTAAAAACGGCTAACCCGATACCTCAAATTCACAAAGTTTCATGATTTCGTTTCCAAATACGATAGACTAATATTAGGAAACTAGTATCATTTCCAACATGGTCATTCTTTCCACACTTAGCCAAAAAGATAACACTAGTGACTAAAGTTACTTAAATTATGTAAAAAAGTTTTCCTTGTATTCATATTCACATAAGACACCATCTCTTCCGGTTTAATTTCCACCATATATACCACCCCTCTTTCCTCATAATCCTTCACTACCTCTCCTCATTTTTCTCTCACTCTCTCCATTTTACACACAATTGGTTTATCAAAAAACCAACTAAACTGATAAACCAATACCACATTGTCAATGGCAAAATCATTAGCCACTTTGTTTCTGCTTATTGCAATTGTACCTTTAGTTTCATCAAGTGCACATGACTATGGTCAAGCATTGTCCAAAAGCATTTTGTTTTTTGAAGCTCAACGATCCGGTTATTTGCCCGGTAACCAACGCGTAAAATGGCGTGGTAATTCTGGTTTACTCGATGGCAAAGCTAGTGGGGTAAGTTGTACACAATTATGTTATAACATTTTACCAACATTATATTTTTATTGAATAAACAATTTCGATTTACATAGAGGTGGAAGGCAAACGAGCAACTAAGCTGTGCCGCAAACTAACATTATATAACATGTTACATTTGTGTTTTTTTAAATACTTTGGGACTAATTGGATTTTGGTTTTGTTTTGTTAAGATTGATTTGGTTGGAGGCTACTATGATGCTGGTGATAATGTGAAGTTTGGTCTTCCTATGGCATTTACTGTTACAATGATGTCATGGAGTATTATCGAATATGGTTCGCAAATGATGTCTAGTGGCGAACTTGGTCATGCTATGGATGCTGTTAAATGGGGAACTGATTACCTTATTAAAGCGCACCCGCAGCCTCAGTTCTTTACGGCGAGGTAATTATATGTTACTTTACGGGCTGTCGTTAACAACAAACTTTTATTGAAAAAAAAAAAAAAAAAAAGGTTATGGTTGACTAAAATTGTTTTTTTAGGTTGGTGATGGTAACACGGATCATTATTGTTGGCAAAGGCCCGAGGATATGACGACTTCACGAAGTGCTTATAGAATTGACGAAAATAACCCAGGGTCGGACCTAGCTGGAGAAACCGCAGCTGCAATGGCTGCGGCTTCTATAGTGTTTCATAGGTCCAACCCTGCTTATTCTAGAGAGCTACTAACCCATGCCCACCAGGTCAGTTTGTTAGCTACTACTATTGTCCTTTTCTTGCTTTCACATTGTTTTATTCTACTACGTAGTTGAAAATGGTACAAGTAATAAAAGCAAAAGGTGCAACTACTTCTTGTGTTCGTATTAAATATTTATTAAAAATAAATAAATTTTACAAATAGTAAGTGACATATTTAATTGGGGAATTGATTTTTGTACCTATAAAAGTTGATTTGTATGCCACATTTACTAATTCGAGTTTAATGAATTAAATATCTTCATATTTGGTAACTATATCGCTTTCTTCTTTACAGTTTAAACCATGATATGTTTGTTTTCGTTATTAATTCAATTAAATACACATTAATGCTCCATGTAAAAATGGAGTTTTTATTTCTTTTTAACTAAACACATTTGTACCCATTTGATCAATAACGTGTTATATGTGAGACCAATCAGTAGTATATATCAATTATGGACTCGGTATATTTTAGTAAAAAATTATGAATCATAACTCGCATTTGTTCTTAGTCGCACATATTAATAGAAACAACCCAAATGCCGGTTCATAATTGAGTTCAAGTCTCTCAAATAGCCATCTAAGTCAATGTCTCGCAATTATCGGGTAACCTGAACATGAAAAACCTTTGGCATTGTGCAAGTTAGCAAAAGGTAAAGGCGTACGTTTGAAGTGGTTGAAATAAATATAGGCAGTTAGGGTTTTAATGAGTTTAATGTCAGGCTGGTTGTTGATTGTGTAAATTTACAGACTTACCTTTCTACCAGCATTTATATTTGCCTATTATGGTATAGTGATTACCCTATGTTGTTCCTTTCATTCTCAATGTCCTGCAAATTACAAGTATAAAAGCATAAAATACAAATGTATATATTCATTATATTAAGTACATGTGTTTACATTTTCATGTTACATATCGGTTTCATTCACATGGGTTGTGTCTGTTTATGTGCTAACTTACAACTACTTGTCATGATTTCTAAAACTTTGTTGTTTTGTTACATATAGAATCCTAAGAATTATTTTCTTTTTCTTTCTTGCTACATGGTGACAAAAAAAAAGTGTAATTTTTCGTTACTCTTTTGGTCCTTTTTTCGTAGACGAGACAAAAGAAAAACGTAATGATGATTTTTAATTTGCTCATGGTTGGGCACCTTATATTTTAATATGCATAAAATATTTGTACTTTATGAAATACAATATGCATATTAGATGAAAGGCGTTAAACATCTTTTATATAATAAAACAAAACCCTTAGGTACTTTCGTATTTATTTTAGTTATTATCTTTTAATTTAAAATTTTAAAAATTTATTTTGTTGATATACTACACAAGTAGAAGATAAATATAAAAAAATATAGATAAGTTGCAATACTACACAAGTATAAGATAAATAAAAAAAATATAGATAAAATGCAACTAACAAGTGATTATCTTTAATGATAAACAAATATAATTAAAAATCATAAATCAAACAAAACAAAGATTAAATTATTTGTTTTTTAAGAAATAAAAATATATGATTAAAAAAAATTTAAAAATAACCCGCGCGTGCGTGAACATTATAACTAGTTACTCATTAAATACTTTACTAAAATTCAAAAAAAATGTTACATTAGAATACCTCTGAAGTTATCATATATATATATTATATATATATATATATATATATATATATATATATATATATATATATATATATATATATATATATATATATATATAGAATCTAGTTCAAATAAGATCAAACTTAAAGTTGTAAAAATAAGATCCAACTAAAATTTGACAAGTGATACTCTCGTTAAAATAAAATTAATTTTTTTTATTAATTACAACTAAAATTGTTGAAGTTCCGATGGTTTTCTTTTTAAAATTGACGAAACAAAGGTGGATGCACTTTGATTTGACATGTAATGTGTATCAGGTTAAGGTGATACACTTTGATTCAACTTGTAAATTTATAATTGTGTATCACTAACTAAAACTCATGTATCAGTTGGTTATTAGTTGCTAAAATGTTAATTCGTATTAATATTTTATTTTTT
>LBNU01038669.1:63319-109208 GCA_014162995.1 Artemisia annua
TTTTTTTTTTTTTTTTTTTTTTTTTTTTCACATTTTTTCCAGCATGCTTTGTTTTTAAAATTATTAATGAATATGTGTTTTTACGAATTAATTTTTTTTATATTTTAGTTTGTACAATAATTTTTAAAACATGCATGTTTTTCAAATAGTAAAATGCATACGTATTTTTTTGATAATGTAAATTTATAGAAACCAAGAACATATATGTTTAACACAAAAGTCGATATCGATTGAAATACAATTAAAATACAAATTTCTAAAAAGAAAAAAAAATACTTGAATCTAATCGATCTATACATGTATGCACTAATATTTAACGCAAACGGACATATGTGCAACTCATTGTTATCAACATTTTTAGAAGTCGAACATATATGCGCGCCTTCAATAATCATTTTTCTTCAACCGCCGCATATTATCATCATGTATTTATGTGTGCATCCACTTCTAGATCTTCATTGTTATCACCATCTTCATTAATCTAGTACAAACATACCAGAAAACAATTAAACCTCAACTAAACAGGAAATGAACTTTTTAATCATATTTGTCAAACATACATGTTTAAAAAATCATGTTCTCAAACATATATGGAGAAAGCCTCACATATATGTTTTGAACACATATGTTTTGAACATACATGTTTTAAGCATACATGTATGATTTGAACATACATGTTTTAAGAAAGCCTCACATATATGTTTTGAACATGTATGTTTTGAACATAAAACATATATGTTTTTCATTAGTTATACACCCCTGTTTTGAAATAAAATAAACACCCCTGTTATAAAATAACCTACACCTAAAAAAACACAAATCACCCAATTACTACGTACTTTATTGCAACCAGAGGGATTAAATCCTTTCGTCGAGAAGTAATATTACAAAGGCAATTTCGCACTGACGAAATAAGATGATCCCAAAAAATAAAATATCCCCAAAGACTATTCTACACAACAAACTATCTATTAGACAAACTAACCATTAAACCCTACAAAGATGATAGATATAGATCATTTGACAATGACAAAACAGAAAAGAACAAACACCAACACAATATACAAACATATGAAATGGTCATTCAAAGTTCACGCATTAAAAGGGATAGATTCAAGTCGAAACCAAAAAATAGACAGGTCGAAATGAAACCCCAATTTTATTTTCGCAGATCGAAACCCCTTTTTCTCAAATCCATATTTTTTTTTTCAGATAAAATAAAAAATATATGATATACACATATTAAAGCAAAAGCACGAATTATAAACAAAAAAAATAACTTACAAATCAACTAATGTACGATTTCCATTTTTATTGCATTCGAACAATATATGGTGAATTTACAACCCAACTTTTATAAATAAATGACCAATGACCTTTCGTTCAAAAAAAAACTAATAGATAAACATTTTCTTCAAGCAAATATCTAATATTAGTCACAATCTCGTAAGAAAAAGAATATATTAAAATAAATGAAGAATCCAACCTCAACTTAGTGACAAATGATCTGGCATGTTATCTTTGGTAGACTCATATATAATAAACAAAGATCGAAGATCAACTTTTTTTTTCCCATGGAGAAAAGGTGTGCGGCAGTTAGTTTTTAGGTGCGACAGTTTTCAATCGAACAAATAACAAGATCCATTGGGTGAGGGAGAAGAGAGGCGGCAGTTAGGGTTGAAAAAATGAACCGTGTATTTTTTTTTTACCTAGTTATGTTCCTTAATTAGTGGGGAGATTTAGTAATAAGCAGATTACTATAATACCCTTTGTGGTTTACAAATGACTACCACATCTTTTAAGTAATTGCATTAATGGCACAAGTTATATCATCCATTGATTAAATGATCTAATGGCTAAAAAGTGGTTATCGCAGTTCTTGCAGATAAAAGTGGTTCTCGTAAGAAAGTTACACTATATATATATATATATATATATATATATATATATATATATATATATATATATATATATATATATATATATATATATATATATATATATATTTTGAAAGGCATTATCAAATATATTTAGTATGACGTGCAAAATAAAGTTAATCCTCAAATGTTTATATTAAACCATTTACCTATAAATATTAAACATTCTCTCTGTTTTCAAAAAAATACAAATCTTATTATATTGGTGCATTGAAAATTTTACACGAGACTCCTGTTTTAGTATTTTCTTAACTAATTTTCCATTTTATTGATGGTTAGCCATTACTAGAAGTTACTACTTTGATAATTTATCACAAATTTTCTTTAAGTACTAAAAAACTATCTTAGCATTTTACAATTTAATTAACACGTTATACCTGTTACATAAACAGTGTGCATGTCGTATTATAAAAATCGCAAGTATTGAAGTCCAATTGACACGATTAAATAACATGTATAGAGTACCTTATTTGACTTGAGAAATAGTTTGCATACTTTTGTTTCATGTTCTAACTAACATGTACTTTTTGATCAAATGATTAGTTTCTATCGTGGTCACTTTTATATGTTTTCAACTTAAGTGTAATTGCCGTCTATCACGGATAATTTGTTTGATCACACAAAAATAATTTTACTAAAATTTTCGAAAAATATAAATAAATAAATATACACACTTTTGCCACGTGACACCATTCACACCGTCGGTGAGTTGTACGTACATATAGTTAATGCACATTTAACCCCACATATTTAACACTTATTTGTACACTTACTATTTTACCCCTGCACATGTGACTTATTTGCTTTTGTTATTTTTTCAGTTATTTGATTTTGCCGACAAGTATAGGGGCAAATATGACAGTAGCATATCTGTGGCCCAGAAATATTACAGATCAGTCAGTGGATACGCCGTACGTTATTTTTACAACCTTAACTTTAATGTTTTTTCTTTACAATAATTGTCATTGATGTTAAAAATAAATTTGTTTGTGTTTTAATTTTCTTTATGTGTATAGGATGAGTTACTTTGGGCAGCTGCTTGGTTGTACAAGGCAACAAATGAGCAATACTACTTGAACTACTTAGGTGAAAATGGTGATAACCTTGGCGGAACCGGATGGGCCATGACTGAGTTCGGTTGGGATGTTAAGTATGCCGGTGTTCAGACCCTTGTCTCTATGGTAAATAATTTTGTTGTCGATAACTTAAAATACGGTTATATGGCTGGTTGAGTAACATGTCGAAATAAAGATGCATAGAAACAGTTGGACTTTCGAACAATGAGAATGAGATTTGCGAACTTAAATTTTGAAATCTATTCAAAATAGTTGTGATATAAAATGTAAGCGATACAACTATTAATAAAATCAATGGACCATGTTCATCTAAATGTTTTAGAATTGAGCTGTTTTTTTGTACAATGATGCATCCTAAATTATTGATCATTCAGAAAATTTAACGAGTTAATCTATTGTATGCAGTTTTTAATGGGAGGTAAAGCCAACGAACATGCCCCTGTGTTCGGGAAATACCAAGATAAAGCTGAGATGTTCATGTGTTCGTGTATGGGCAAGAGTTACCACAATGTTCAAAGGACTCCTGGAGGTCTAATTTACCGCCAAAGATGGAACAACTTACAATTTGTCACAAGTGCTGCTTTCCTCCTCACTGTCTACTCTGACCACTTGACTTCTGCCCGAAAGGACTTGCAATGTCCTACAGGGAGCGTTCACCCTTCTGAGCTTCTTGCATTCGCCAAGTCTCAGGTAAACAAAAATACTAATACGAAAGATGGTTTTTACGTTTTAGAAAAATTAACCGTAATGTGACCTTTTGCTTTGTTATTAACCTTTTTTTTTATTTGAAGGTGGACTACATTCTTGGAGACAACCCAAGAGCAACAAGTTACATGGTTGGATATGGAAACCACTTCCCACAACAAGTTCACCACCGTGGTTCATCCATTGTGTCTGTTAAGGTCAACCCGTCATTCGTTAGCTGTAGAGGTGGTTATGCTACATGGTTTAGCCGAAAAGCAAGTGATCCTAACCTCTTGGCCGGTGCTATTGTTGGAGGTCCTGATGCCTATGACAACTTTGCCGACGAAAGAGATAATTATGAGCAAACTGAGCCTGCTACATATAACAATGCACCACTTCTTGGAGTCTTGGCTCGCCTCATTGGTGGTCATGCTAACCATGATCAGCTTCTTCCAGGTAAATTCCATCACGTTTTCTATGGATTATCATCACCAAAAGCCTTTTTGTGTTCTGTCTTTTTAAAGTTTTTGTTAATCTTTTTATAAAGTTTTGTTAATCTTTTTGCAGTTGAGATTCCTCTTCATAAACGAACTCCTGTTCAACCAAAACCTACACCAAAAGCTAGAGTATCTCCATTTTCATGTACGTATCAATTCAACCATTTTGTTAGTTTTTGTTCTTTTTTGTTAAGGATGGAAAGTTTGAAAATGTTGTACTTCATAGATCAGTATACTAAGGGTTGTACTTTTCATTTTGTAGCTCCACTAGAAATCCATCAAAAGGCGACAACTTCATGGGTATCGAATGGAAGAACATACTACAGATACTCGGCAGTAGTGACCAACAAATCTGGCAAGACCATCAAGAACTTCAACCTCTCCGTTTCCAAGCTATATGGCCCACTTTGGGGTCTCACCAAGACCGCAGGCGGTTCATACGGATTCCCAACATGGGTTAGCTCATTACCAGCTGGCAAAAGCATAGAGTTTGTGTACATCCATAGTGCTTCTTTTGCAGATGTCTCAGTATCAAGCTACACCTTAGCCTAAAAATCAAGATCAAGTGTCAAAAGAGACTGATAAACGTCTTCTAACAAGCTACGATTTTAAGGGGTTTTGTTAGATTTGTGATTATACAAAAAACTAAAACTACTACTCAAGGGGGATTTTTGGGTTTTGTTTCCGTGTTTGAAATAAGGTCTGAAGAATAGAGGAAGAAGAGAGCGATGAGAGTTTAATATGACAAGTGCTCATCCTCTTTCACCTCCTCCTTCGTCAGGTCCTTTTTTTCTTTCTAAATCTGGAAAGTGAGTCGCATTATGCAGTTGCGTTGAGTGAGTATACAAGAGAACTATACCTCTCAACATGGTAAAAAGAGAGATTAGAGTACTTTGTTTCTGTTTTTTTTTTTGTGTTTGGTTTTTTTTGGGTACTTCAAATCAGCTTTGAAGTGTGTTTGTTTCTTTGTTTTATGATGTTGTAAATTTGGCAGCATCTCTTTAAATTTCTATATGAATATAAATTATGCAATCAGCTTGTATTTGTTTTTGTGTTAGTTAACTAAAATGGCTTAGTTCACAGACTTATGGCTTGTGCTGTTAAACCTGGTTTCTTATTTCGACACAACTGAACATTTTCTAGAAACTGCACTAGGACAACGCGAATACAAGCGCGTCTTATACTAATCTATGACATACCAAAACGTTATCCACCAAAAGTTTGACAAGGTTAACCATGCTTGCTGTAGTAAATTGAATACTAAAATGACTTCATAATGAAAAAAATCTGAAGCATAATTTAAAGAAAGGTGTAAATTTTTTTTTAAGTTCTAAGATGAGCTAATTGTTTGAATAATAACTTGAAAATAAAACAATGTGTAAGAACATATAATCACTTAATTCACAAACTTATAAATACTTTATTTGTGTGTCAAATAGTGATAATCAAGATAATAAGCCCGAGAATTGTGTTTGATCACTGTTTGGTGTGTTCTGTTTCTAGACCAAAGTAGTTGGTAAAGTTGTGTCGTCTTTTGGTCTTTTAGAGCAGTGGGTAGCTCGCCGTTTCCCAAAAAGTGCTACCACGTCAGCAAAACACTCAACGGCACCAGAAAGAAAAGAAAAAAAAAAAAAAAAAAAAAAAAACCTTGGCGCTGGCTGGTGGCTACGGCGCCACCACCTTTGGCGCGAACTCTGGTACCGTGCGCCATTCTCCCTTCTCGGTTGGTAGCTTGGCGCAGCCCTTTGGCTCTACGATACCCAATGGCGGATCTAGGAATTCGAAATAGGGTATGCACGATTTTTAGAAGAGTTAATAATAAAATTGGTTTTTGGGTTGCGTTTTCCGGGTCAGGTATTTGGGATTTGGATTAGACGCGTTTTTTAATGTTTATGAATCCAAGTTATTAAAGGTCATTTCGTTTGTAAAGTTCAGTATGTACGAGACGTTACTGGTTAGTAGTTCTAGTATTTTCATAAACATCGACATGGTTTATTTGTTAATCAAATAACTTTATGTATGGAGCTTATCTTAACGTATAACGTTAGTTCTTAACACGCTCGCACTTTAACATCTAAAATCTCTAAAACAACAAACATTTGAACAAAATGAAAATCATATTTTTAGATTACAATGAAATGAAAAGTAAACATAACCCACTGAAACTAAATAAAATTAAGGCGATATTAAAATTAGTAATATATGTTGTATGCATTTTGAGTTAATTGGGCTTTATTGTTGGATGCATCCATATTACCATAAATGGGCCAGACAAATATTAAACTCTCTAATCATTTGATGATTTGACCTAATAATCATTTGATGCATCCTTGTTTGCTTTCTTCTTCTTTGAAGTGCCGTCTTGCAGCTTCAAAATTACAGTGCGTCAGATTTTTTTTTATTTTTTATTTTTATTTTTATTTTATTTTTTTTAAATCAAACAATGGTGAGTTAGATTAAGGTATGCACTCATTCTTTTCGTGTGTTTTAGAGGGTATGCACTCATAACTTTTTAGTGTATTTTATAGTCGCATTAGAGAAAAACAAATTTTTTACACTACTAAAAATTTATACAAGGTGGGCAACTTTTTTTTTTTTTGGATGCACGTGTGACGATACCCTATGGCTAGGCATATGACTCATATCATCCTATTTTTAACACCAACCAAACTATCCTTTATCACCACCCTCAACAATTAATATAATACAGGCTACAAGTCAAGCTTTGAGTATATTATTACCTCAACAAACGTACCCAAGGGGAAATATATTGAACAGAAAAGTGGCAACAGCGGCTAAAGGACAATCACTCAATCTTAGCTTTCTTAATTTTGGGCACCCTTCAATTCAATCAATTTGAAAAAAAAAGGGTGCCTAAAATTAAGAATGCTAAGTTTGAGTTAGGTGTTTACGGAATCAATATCAAAAAATTTCTTGCAAAATTAAGGTCATCTTTGTCTTGTATGTAAGGAATTACACAACCTAGTTCAGAAACAAGCATAGGCTATTACTTATTACATATCAAAAATCTGGGTCATATATAATGAAAGTAAAATAATGGTCGGTCATATACTCATATATGATGAATGATTTAGGTAAGTTTAAATATTTTGTGTAAGGTGTTCAAAGAAAGCCTAGAGAGCTTTGCTGATGCAGAATTGATGCATATTCGATTGCTTTTTAATATCTATACTCTTTAAATGTTTCTCATAGTCATAGAATCGACATTCCTTTTTTCTTCTTCTTCTTCATATTTTTAAACCTGAGTCTCTATAAGACATTCCATGTTCCTTCATTTTTTCTTTATTGTGCTTCTCTTTAGGCAGTGCCAGAGGGCGGAGCAAAACAAACCGAACTCAACCCAAAAACCGAGCGGAACCGGTCCTACCAAAACCAAACTGACCCTAGTGGGTTCGTTTTTCAGTTTTATATATTTACGGTTCGGTTTGGGCCAAAACCGAGAAAAACACACCTAAACCGTTTAAACTAACCGAGCCCACTAACACAAAACCAAAACCAAACGAGTCACTTCGGTTTCAGTTAATGTTTTCCACGAAATCGGTTTTCCGTTCTGTTCGGTTTTGGTCGGTTGGGGTAAAAAATGGAATATTATCAGTTCAAGAATGGAATATTATTACATTAGGTCTGGTTTGGCTGATGCAAAGGTTCTTGTGATTACTTGTGACCAGTTGGATCGTGAAATGTGATGCTAGAGTGCACGACCCAATAGGCGGGCTCGCATGAGTAGTAGATGGACAAGGAAAAAATCTTGATTGGTGTAAGAAACATTATGGTCTGCTTCCGGCTACTTAGTTTCAAGATGCTGCTTCTTCTGCTCCACCGAAAGGTGTTTCTGATCCCATCTAACTTGCGTGTTTTACTTTGTTGTCTCACTAATTATTAATATGTTCTTTCACNTTTTTTTTTTTTTTTTTTTTTTTTTTTTTAAATCCATGTTTCTAGTTTTTTGATGATTTATGATTGCTATTTGACACTCCTAGCACTTGATTTTGGGTTTTCATGTCATTGCTATGCTTACTCCCGGGTTTATCCTGGGTAGGGGTAGGATCTGTCTACATTCTACCTCCCCCATACCCTGCCCTGGCGGGATTGGGTTTGTTGTTGTTGTTGTTGTTGTATGTCATTGCTATGCTTATGTAGTTAATTTTAATATAATTTGTTTCGACACAAGCACTATCAGTAAGCCTTCTCTAATAGTAGTTATGTTGGTTATTTAATGTAGTTATGGCATTCTGTGTAAGAGAGAAGAAAATGCACTGTGCTATTTGTCCTGATGGTTACTGTCCGACAGATTGTCCTCTTGCGTACTTCTTTCCGTTGGAACCATCATTTAGGGATGAAAGTTTGGCAAAGCTATGAAACTCTTTTCTGGAATGAAAATGGAGGAGGTAATGAGACGTGTGTCTGATGCATAGTTGCATACATTTCAGGAGGAGTTGATGCTGCATAGGCTCTTCTGGAAAGTTGGACCGTGGAATATGAAGACAGAAAGACCCAATAGCTGGGCTGCGTGGGATAGCTACTAGTTTATCAGAAAATCATAAATGGTATAGTCAAAATTGTGGTCTGCTTGACTCTTTCCTCAGGAGGAAGGTGTTTCTCATCCCGTCTAGTTTAGATGGTTTAGATCTGGTTAGTTGTAATTAGTATCGTACTTTTGGGAGCATTAAGGATTGAACATGAGTCTCTTGCTTCCATCTATCTATCTATATTAATAAACCAGAGTAATTTACAAGCCTTTGAAGCACTCTTTGTAATTAATTCGCTGATGTGTCTCGATTGTGATTGAACGAAGATTTAATGCGTACAACAAGTCTATGCATAGTTCTTTTAGCTTCATTCGGTACAAAACACCTTCAACCTTCCTCTGTACGCTATCATTCAAATAAATTCGACAGTTTCAACTCCACAATTAATTGACACATTCAATACAATCATCTCCTAAAATTCGCTCCCTGCAGCCTTCCTCTGTACGCTCCAAGATTTTCAAATCACATACAAATCACATTCATTCATTGACCGAATGTGATTCAAGTAATAACATCAACCCTAACAAACTCGAATCAATTCACCAATAAGTCTGGACGATTTTGGTCGATATCCCTAAGAAGTCGATCTATGTAGTGGGTTCTTTTGCTAAAGAGTCTTCAAATTGGTAATTATTTTCAAGTTAATATGTTTGGAATTTAATATATTATCTTTCTTTAACTTCACTTAAATCATTATTGTATCAAAACCATGTTTATATGAATTTGGGGGAAACCATTTTTATTACTCAGTTTTTCATAATGTATGAGATGGTTTTTTTTAATCTATTGTGACGCAACAAATTTTCTTTGTGATACATGCTTGTGCCGGAATTTGAAGATCAAAGATTAAAGGTTTATAAGTGATTAAAATAGGGCAAGGTGTTTGATGAAATGTTTAAAAGGAATTTTAGTAACATGGTATGATATTTTTTTAACCTTTTTTGAGCAAATTGTTGTTTTAGTGAGTGAGGTTGTTGTTTATATAGAGTGTACTAATTTTGAATGTCATAGGGTTTCAATAATTCTCCTCGGTTGCACGCCAAAAATAAGAGTTTTGATTGTTAGTTTAATGGAACTAATCAGAGTGTGGCTACGGTTAATCAATCGTCTCGATTGCAGTGGCGGAACTAGGATTTCAAAATAGGGTATGCACTTTTGCTCGAATGGTCCTCGAAGGGTCCTCGAAGGGTCCTTGAAGGGTATGCACCCTATGTTTTTTACACTACCTGTCGAATTTTAGGGTATGCACGTGCATACCCGTGCTATAAGCTAGGTCCGCCCCTGCTCGATTGTGTGATCATGATACGAGTTTCGATTGCCGAAGAGAAAGGGCTCATCGCGCCCTTAAAAGTATTATAATTTATGCACTGAGATTAGTGAGGATACTAACTATTGTTGTATGGCTAAGATGTGTACCTTATGACTTGATGATTGTACTATAAGCTGTTTATTGAACCAACATCAGGAAACACAATTTTCCTAATCTGTTACTCCGTATTTAATAATCTTCCTATATGTCTTTCTTTATATGTCAAAACCCGAAAAAGAAAAGCAATCGGATATATCCTCTTAACCATGTTGCTTTTTGTTTTTTGATTTCCTTTATTGGGTTTGTGATCTTAGAACTTATGTGTTTGCAGGGTTGAGTTTCTAGCATTAAGAGTGTTAAAGGTTAAGCTAAAGGAAGAGTCACATGCTATCAGTGAATGAGAATCAGTAGGGAAAATTACAAAAGTGGTTGAACATCTAGAACGTCGTATGGATGCTACATCCACGGATATGGCTGCAAGCACATCGTCTTCTATTGCTAAACCTGAAAAATTCTATTTTGACGAACTTCCAAAAGAAATGCATGAAATGAAAATTAAGGAAGACAAAATGGAAAATAAGGTATATTTCAACTGGTCTTAAGTTATATCACTATTTGTAGTATGTCATACCACAATATGCTAAGTTACAATATGATTTTTTATTCAATTGTAAATTAGGAAATTGAGGGTACTGTCTTCAATGGTAATGCAACCGAAAATATTATAGTAAGTTCTATGGGTGGTTGAAATGAGAAACAAAACCAGGTAACCATTATTTAGTTTATTTAGTAAGCTCTTTGGTTTGTGTATTGATTTCTGAATATCCGCTTAACTTTCAGGTTTGAATACAAAATATATCGTTTAATAGTTTATTAAGGGAGCATAGCGAAGTCTACATGATGCAATCATGATTGTTAGAAGGGCCATGACGAATTGATATTTGGTTGTGTCTTAAGTAATACTCATGGTTCTTGCAGGTGGTTATCGGACCAGCAACGGTTCGTGGGATTCAAGCTGGAGCCTTCAAGATTGGTGACACAGCTGGATTCAAGCAACGGTTCCTATATGTCTTTCCTTATATTCAGATATAAGAAACCAAATGTGAGATGGTCTGAGAAGCAATATGGTAAACATATAAATTACTATTTTTTTTTGTTATCAATAAAATTAATAATCATATTCTTTAATCTTCTTTTTTTGGCTATTAAACTTATGTCAAGTTGTAATAAATTTCATGGATATATTTCAATGCCTGCGTGCAATCCTCATTTCAGGCCGCTTTTGACGTGGAGATTTTCCTGTTGCAATATTTTACAGAAAAAGTCGATCACCAGGTTCATTCGCTTATTTTAACTGAAAAGTTATTCACTGATTGAGGACCTGTTCAAAGCTCTTTTAAGGACATGTTATTCTTACATGGTTGTTGTTACTTCAGTTTTGATGACCACACGAGGAACTTGAAAACTGGGTGAACATGAGAGGAGTGTAAGCATCTTTAAGAGGAGTTGAGAATGGGCAAGGTATGTACGATTACCGCATTCAAACTGCATTTACTTAATTTTTGCTGAAAAAGATAGGGGCAAACAAGGTAAAAGAACCCACTATGGCATTGATGTGTTCGATTTTAAAGCCATAGGTGAAAACTATAAACAAAGTGTGAGTTCTTTATATTTTTTCTTCTTTTGTATACTCCATGAATAACTAATTTGTTAATTAGTGATTGTTGTTTTTATCAGATAGTTGGTGAAAGACAATGAGTTGTATCGAAAAAGAAGGATGGCATTAAGGGGCCACGATGAACGTACTCTCTATGCTCACGAACTTAAACAGCAGGTACAATATATTGATCAATTATCGTAGTTGTTTGTTTTATTTGATTTTTGATTAAAGGCCTTGAATTGTTTAGATATAGGATATGTATCTTTTTTAAGTTTTAAACAACAATCCAGTAGTAATTGTTCAATTCCAACTTTTATATAATAGCATATTGAGTATATTATGAGAAAATTATTTGTGGGAACTAACGTGGTGGGCTGGTGGCCGATTGGCCAGTTACCCAATTTGAAAGTTTATAGTTTATCTTTTACCAAATGTTTTAGTAAGTTTCACTAAAATGTATTAGTTATATTCGATTTAAATGGTTATTATTAGGGATGATAATAAATCAGGCCAATAAAGTTTATATATTTAGTTTGTTGATTTACAATTGGCTTTTTTCTTTTAAACTTTGCGCAGAGATAGTAGTAAGTTTGATTAAAAAAATGTGAATTGTCGTCTTATGTGTATTTCTTCTTGTCTGCTCGTGTGTAAACTGGTCTGTATGGATTCAGGTCTCTCTCTCTCTCTCTCTCTCTCTCTCTCTCTCTCTCTCTCTCTCCTTCTTCTTCTTCTTCTTCTTCTTCTTCTTCACTACAACTATCTACCGATAATAAAATCTTATTGCTATACACGAGTACTCGTCTAGTTTTTTTATCATACAAAAATTAATTAAAAATACATTAGGAGACAAAGTTGTAAGCGGCACAACCTTCTCTTGTCTCAACAAAACTCCACATATGTGTGTATACCAAAGCTAAAAGATATTTGACTTTCCGCAAATAGCTTGAATATTGATCATTATCTGTCATCATTTACGCATTTGATATATTAGACTTGGTGTAATGTGTGAGATGGTGGGTGGTACTGATGATGCGAAGCTGATTTAAAGTAGACTCATGGTAATTAATAAAAGCAGTGTTATAATAGTGTATTTGGGCTGATGATTCGTGTTGATTATTATAATAAAAAAAAATTGTCTCAACAGTTAGTTACTCTCGTACAATTTGACTATTTGGTATACCTTGTATGAGTTAAAGACTAAAAGAGAAATGAAGCTGCCATAAGAAGGGTGAAAAGTAATCACAACCGCAAATTTCATATGCACTTATAAAAATAGATGCTATCTCTCCTTACATTTCTCATATTTATTTCAAATGTGTGGTTACAAATACTCCTAGCTCTTCTCATTTTATTTTTCCTTCTCATCTCATCAGATTCTCTACTTTGTATATTTAACATTTTTTGTACCACATCGCATGTCCATGAACAATATAAAATTATAGAGTGTTTAAGGTACAATCCAAAGGATTTGTGTGCTACCACAACGACTTTCACTCTTGCCTTCATAGAAATGTCAAAGGGTCACACTAATGAACATTAAACAGAACATGCAAGTGGAAATAAGAAACGAGTTCACGAAATGAAATGGAAATATGGTAATATTTTTATATAAGGTAAAACTGTAATTACCCAAAGTATAATATTTATTATGAATGAATATTAGCGGGTAATTAATGACTAAAGACAAGATATCCCTAAGAGCATTAGTTACCGTGGTGTCATCCCGTTGGTGCCGTGAGAAAAAGTGTTGCCACATCAGCACTTTTCTCATAGGGAAACAATTTTTTTTTGGGTAAAAGGGTTAATTCACCCCGGTAAAATGAAGGGAAACGATTTTCACATTCACACTTTGATTGAGACACTCTACTATATGCATTACATACTTGTATTGCTTACAGTGTGTATTACATACTTGTACAGTTGAGTGTCCCAATCAAAAGTGTGAGTGTGCCAATCACCTCCCGTTTCTATAACACCAGAATTCACCATAACAACAAAAACATCCTTCCTCCTAACACCAATTTCTGGTGCCGTCATGCACTCTTGGACCCCACATTTTTCTTAGATAAACCAACACATTTAACTAAAATTATAATTTCACTAATAAAATAATACATTAAAAAATACAAAAAAATAAAAATAAAAATAAATTATACATTGAAAATAACAATACATTAAAAAAAATACAATTTCGTGATTAAGGTTCTATAAATGCTCCACGATATTGTGTCGAAGTCCATCGTGCACTCTAATATCCCAAAGTTCTTTGTTTTTTTTTCGATGTGTCTCACATCGTTCGGTCCAAGTAATCTTAAAATTTGGCTAAATCCAATAACTGTCCAACAAGTCTAAATTTTGGATATTTTAGCCCAAGTCCACTCATTCTTAGTAACCCTAATGACGCCTTTATACCAACTTCACTTTTCTTCCTATTTATTTCTCCAAAACAAAACCCTAAAAATACTCCTTCCAAATCACGCGCCCCATCATCCATATCATTTGAAAACAAAACATCTTCCTTAATATTCATCAAAATATTACAATGTTTTAATAATAATAATAATAATAATAATAATAATAATAATAATAGTAGTAGTAGTAGTAGTAGTAGTAGTAGTAGTAGTAGTAGTAGTAGGACCTATCGGTGCGTGTTATGTTATCGGCTAGGTGTTCCCCTATTATCTGTTCAGATGTCGTGCTCAGCTTGTTCTAGGGTCTTTATTGGGGATATTTATGGGGACCATGATGTATCTTATGCTTGTATTATTGGTATTAAACATTGGCATAACGTGGTACGTGTTGTTCTTGTTGACATATGTTCTCGGTCGGGGATTTCGGCTTGTAAAGAGGTTGCTATTGGGCTTTGCGGTGAAAGGGACAAACCTTTACGTCCAGCTGATATGTTGCTTTACTCGTGGGATGGAGGGCTTGATGTGTGTGTTTATTTGATTGGATCATCACCCTTAACGCAAACTGGTATGGTTGATTTTGTGTCGGGTCGTGCGGTGATTGAGGCTGCACAACGTAAACGCGTCAAGTATGAGGCTAAGTGCGCGAATATTGGATTTGGGTTCCTCCCCTTCTCTTTCTCTTCTTTTGAGGAACTTGATAAGGATGCAGTCATCTTCCTGAAGCAAATCCGAAAGTTTTCGATGGCCCAAGACATTAGAACACGTGTTGTTGCTCACATCTTTAGTAGGATTAGTTTTTTTATAGCTAGAGTAGTGAGTGCCCAGTTAGTATCTCGGCTTCCCACTAACTTCTTGTAATCTTTTAAGATTTTAATAGAGTGATGTTTAATAATAATAATAATAATGATAATGATAATAATAATAAAAAAAGTAAATAATAATAATAATAATAACTACAGTACAACGTGAGCCATCATTGTGGCGCCGTCCCGTCGCATTTTCCGGGACGTGCCTAAAACCGAACCGATCACCCTTAAACCAAACTATTTTGGAACTTTGGGCTAAATTTTTTTCATATCTATATTAGGTAGGCCAAAATATATCTAACTGGAAAGAAACGTCAGAAGTTTGATTTCCAAACAATCGTCAAATTCACATTTCTTCAGTGTTTGGTCTCTCCTACAGTAATAAAAACCCTCACATTTCAACAAACAATCCGAAAACCAAAATGTCAGACAATATACCATTTGAAATCCAAGAAGAAATCATTAAAAGACTTCCTGTCAAATCAGTAATTCAATTCAGATCTGTTTCGAAGCAATGGAAGTCTCTTATCGACAGCTCCGAGTTTATTGCTAATTACCACCACATTCAGCCGCAGCATCATCTGCTAGTAAGATACCCTGACCCACAAGATGATAATTTTAACCGAAAATATGTTTCGATTGTAGACGATCATACTTTCCCTCAACAAAAGTTCCCCGTTACTGTCCCTGTGTCCATACAACAACTTATGCCAACAATATTAAATATGAAATCACCAACAATTCTAGGTAGCTCTCAAGGCTTGTATTGTTTTTACAATTTTGCCATAACCACTATAGCTGTTATTTGGAATCCTGCGACTAGGAAGTCGCTTGATGTTGTTGTGCCTAATGTGGCAGATCATTGCGAGCCTTATTATACAGTCCTTGGGTTTGCCGTTTGTCCTCGTACAAATGACCCTAAGCTTGTGAAGGCCACATTACCTAATTCTCATTATGTAAATGGTTTCTGGGAAGTTGAGGTGTTTACATTAAGCTCTGGGGTTTGGAGAAGTCCTCAATCCAGCAATTTGCCTAGCAATATGACTACATTGATAGAGGATGATAATGTAGTTTTAGATGGAGTTATTTATTGGCATGCTTATGATACGACTATGGTGGATGGTAAGCGTGACTGGTTTTATCTAATTATGTCTTTTGATTTGACAAGTGACGAATTTACAAAAATATATCTCCCCGATAGTTTATCTATAAGTGCGACTGAAGATGATTTCTCGTTATCCAAGTTAAGAGACTCTCTTGTTGTTCTTCAATCTAGTTATGAACAAGAAGTAATATTGAATTGTAATGTATGGATGATGGAGAATGGTGATCCAAAATCATTTACAAAGATATTCACCATTACCCCACCTGATGCTTCAGTAAGGATGGTGCTTGGATTTAGAAAGAGTGGCGAAACTATAATAGAAGTGATAGAAGAGGAACATGATTCACTTTCTGTTTATGAACATTATTCTGAACAAACCAATTACATTGGGATTTCTGGCCAAGAGTACTTATTTTATGTCAATTGCTACATGGAAACACTACTTTTGCTTGATCATTGAAATTGTAGTATTTAGGTGGACATAAATTCTGGAAAATGGTAAAGTCAACATTGCAAAGCGCTGAGCTTATGACATAAATGTTGCAGCAAGCAAGGCCTGATGGTATGGAGATTGAAGTGTCATTTTAGCTTAAATTAATTTTAAGTTAATGATATATTAGATTGAAGTGTCGTTTTAGTACATATAAATGTAATATTTGTGATCCTTGTGTACAAACATCTTAAGTCAAGCGATTTATTTTCAGGTATGTTTTATTAATTTGGTCCTACAACGATTCTGCTAATTAGTGTTTTCAATGTAAGATGATATACCATGGATATGTAATACTTTTAACAGTTATCTGGTTTTATTTGTACAGTATTATTTAGAATCCAAATAATTCTATATTTGGGAAAGTGTTAAAACCTTAAAATGGGCTTATGTTAGTAGAACTAAACTGATTTTATTAGCTGGTAAAGTGCTGATTTGTTTCCTTATTGACTCCAGTAAATGATCTAGTTATACGGATCAATGCATTGAGCACTTTACTGGCAAACTGCATTGAAGTACCACGAAGAAGTATACTAATATACAACGGGAGATCTTAAGTGTTTGCCCACTATAGCTTCTGTTCACTCTTGAATTCTTGATTCCGTAAACAAGTTCAGAAATCATGTAGTACCACCCATGCTATTGACCTAATGGTTAACTAATACGAGTAGCTACTGTGGATGGATCTAAAATCAGATGATAAAAGTATAGAATATCAACAAATGATAGGCATATTGCTGAATTATATATTTACGGTTTGGTTTGGGCCATAACCAAGAAAAACACACCTAAACCGATCCGAACCAACCGACACAAAACCAAAACCAAACGAGTCACTTCGGTTCAGTTCGGTTTTGGTCGGTTGGGGTCAAAAATGGAATATTATCAGTTTAAGAATGGGATATTCACATTAGGTGTGGTTTGGCTGATGCGTACATCTCGGGAGGATTTGCTGGTGCAAAGGTTCTCGTGGACAGTCGGATCGTGGAACTGATGCTAGAGAGCATGACCCAATAGCATGGGTTGTAGATAGACAAGGGAAAAAAAANTAAGAAACATTATAGTCCGCTTTCGGCTGCTGAGTTTCGAGATGCTGCTTCTTCTGCTCCACCGAAAGGTGTCTCTGATCGCATCTAGTTTGCGTGTTTTCCTTTGTTATCTCCCAAATTATTAATATGTTCTTTCAAACACAAGCTTGTCCCCCTTTTTTATCTATCTTTCTAGTTTTTTGATGATTTGTTATTGCTATTTGACACTCTTTTGGACTTGATTTTGGGTTTTGATGCCATTGCTATGCTTATGTAGTTAATTTTAAAATAATTTGTTGGACACAAACACTATCAGTAAGCCTTCTCTAATGGTAGTTATGTTGGTTATTTAATGTAGTTATGGCATTCGGTGTAACAGAGAAGAAAATGCACTGTGCTATTTGTCCTGATGGTTACTGTCCGGCCGGCAGATTGTCCTCTTGCGTACTTCTTTCCGTCAGAACCGCCGTTTAGGGATGAAAGTTTGGCAAAGGCTATCAAACTCTTTTCTGGAATGAAAATGGAGGAGGTAATGAGACGTATGTCTGATGCATACATTTCAGGAGGAGTTGATGCTGAAAAGGCTCTTCTGGAGAGTTGGACTGTGGAATATGAAGCAATACAGAAAGACCCAATAGCTAGGCTGCCTGGGATAGCTACTAATGTATCAGAAAAACTTAAATGGTATAGTCAACATTTTGGTCCGCTTCCGATTCTTTCCTCTGTCCAGGAGGAAGGTGTTTCTCATCCCGTCTAGTTTAGCTGGTTTAGATCAGGTCAGTTGTAATTAGTAGCATACTTTTGTAGTCATTAAGGATTGAACATGAGTTCTTTTTACTTATGTATCTATTTTATTATTAATGAATGACACTGTTTTGGGTCTGATTTTGGTATGCTTATAACTTAAATGATTAATGTTATACTCTCTTTGGGGGCTGCTCTTGGTTTGCCTACAGTTAAATAAACGATTAATGTTTCGTACTCTTTTGGGACTGATTTTGGTGTTTAATGTCTTTGTTACGCTTACGTAGTAACTACCAGGGTAACTATTGTTGCTTCTAATGAAAACTGTGTACTTAAACTATAAAGCAAGCACGTAGCATGCTTTTAATTTATTTTTTTGGGTAAAAAGGACTCTCCCCGGTAAATAAAAAAATGTATCATAGCAACAACAAAACTATACTTTAGTTACATGGTCTTTAGCCACACATCTTTCTGAATTTATTGCTTCTATTTTGGCTGCTCAGGTAGAATCATCGCTTTAGTTATGCAAACCGTTACCTACTAATTTATTAAATGGCTTTATTGGTATCTTGTTATTTGAAGAGTGAGACATGTCACACAAATGAAGGGGTGCGTCATTTGTCATTAGCAATTTGAGAGGATAATGTTTAAATGTTTCTTATTAGGGACGGTAATACATCAGGCCAATAAAGTTTTTATTTGAAGTTTTTTGATTTACAATTGGCTTTTCTCTTTTAAATTTTCCGCTGAGATAATAATCAGTTTAATAAAAAGTGTGCCTTGTGGTCTTATGCGTATTTCTTCATGTCTGGCTGTCTGCTTGTGTGTAACGTGGTCCGTGTGGATTCAGTTTTTGGCAACAGATGTTAAAGGCAACATCAGGTCTTGTTATGGCGTTTCATATTAGTTTCTGGTGTTAGGGGGCTTATTTGGTCTTTCCCTTTTTAATTTAATAGGTCTTCGAGGCTGCTACCTCATGATTTTGGTTATTGTTTCTCCGTTTTTGTCAGCGCTTTTAGAATACAAATAAATAAATATTATTGCTTATTTGCTATTCAACAAGAGCCCCAATACACGTTTCTTCCAAAAGTAATTTTCTATGTTTTTTAAATGGTTAAAATGGACGGGTTGAGTAACGGGTTAAAATGGTACTGGTATTAGTTTTTAATATGAAAGCATCTGTTGTATGAGTAACATTTATAATGGCTAGTGTTTTTTATTTAATATGGTTTCTCATGTTCTTATTTATTTTATTTGCAGATTCTCAAAATTTTGGCATATACGTAGCTTATTGGTTCATCATATCATATTATCTTATCGATTTAGCTAGTAATTTGAACTCTATGTTCACGAAACTTGGTTATGGAACTATGTACTTATTATCTCAAATGCCCATACGGATCTGTTTAGTAGTTATGCAACTTTGCTATATAATCTTAGGATTAAGAAATATGTTATGACATCTGGTGATTGTGGTTCTTTTCTAACTTGTATGTGTGTGTATATATCTGATTCGTACACAAAGGCATACAGCATGTTCATATGTATTACTTAACTATAAGTTCTATGATGGTATATTACACATGTGCAAATGGATTTTTTGGTTGGGTGTTAGAAATGAGAAGTGATAGGTCCACG
This sequence comes from Artemisia annua, assembly GCA_014162995.1. Taxonomy (NCBI): domain Eukaryota; kingdom Viridiplantae; phylum Streptophyta; class Magnoliopsida; order Asterales; family Asteraceae; genus Artemisia; species Artemisia annua. The sequence continues at coordinate 83,255 of LBNU01038669.1, forward strand.
TAAAATGTATCACAAAAACAATCCACACGCTGATGTGGCACAGGTTTATTGGTCTACTTGGTATATTCTCTCTCTCTTTGACCAATAAGCATGTGCCACATCAGCGTGTGGATTGAGCATACAACAATATTACACCTCTCGACATGCAAAATTGAGAGATTTAGATTAATTATGTTTTTGTCTTATGTTCTTCTTCTTTTGTACTTGAAGTCAGCTTGCAAATGTGTGTTTGTTTCTTTGTATCATGATGTTGTAAATTTGTTAGTTAAAGTGGAATATGAATATTGTTTGTGCAATTGGTCTGCGTTTGAGCTGGTGTTGTTTTAACTTTATTTTTTTTTAAAGACAAAACTAGTTTTATATTTTTAGACTATTAGAGTGCATGATCTCACGGTTCGTAGCCTGGTTTTTATTACTCCCTCCGTCTCAAAATAAGTGTCTAGTTTGACTTTTCAAACTCAAACTGGTTCAACTTTGACCTTAAATATTTCTTTTATGATATATAATACTTGATGAAAATTTATACCAATGAAAAGTACACGTAAAACCATATCTATTCATACATTTTGCATCAAATATTATATAACACCCGCAAAAATAGATACGGTCAAAGTTGAACCAGTTTGACTCTGAAAAGTCAAACTTGACACTTATTTTGGGACGGAGGGAGTACCTACAAGTACATTTTTTATATGTTTTTATAATCATTACCCGAATTTAGTAACTTATAACTTTGTTTACTAAATGGTTACTAGAGCGTGTCTTAAAATCCATAAAATCTATTGACACCGGATAGTTATTCGCGAAACAAGTAACAAGATTAACAAAGTTGGACCATTAGTGGTGTGCTATGCCGAAATAATAAGGAATTGGTCACAATATATACTCAAACAAAGTCAATACGAAAAAGAAATCTTTAATATCTTCAACATACCTTAAATGGTGGCCATACATATTCTTTTCAGATGTCTAACTATTTTAATTATAACTTGTAATAATTAAGTATTAAAGTCATGATGTTTTTTGTATTACTATTACTATATATGTATATATTATACGGTGCGCGAAAGTATGTCGTTTTGCCGACGGGTTTACACAAAGGAAAGAAACAAAGCCAAACTAAAGTTTAAAAAAAAAAAAGAAAAAAAATTACAAATACAGTCATTTTTTATATAATAAAACAAAACCCCTATTAGGAATTTTTCATTTAAAAAAAATTGGAACCATACTTTATTTAGTAATAATTTTATTTAAAAAAAATATTATTTTCTTATTAAGTAACATTTTATATTTATCCATAGCACAAGTAGAAGATAAATACAAAAAAATATAGATAAGATATTTAAAAAAAAAATATTATTTTCTTATTAGGCAACATTTTATATTTATCCACTAACACAAGTTGAAGATAAATACAAAAAATATAGATAAGATGCAATTAACAATAGGATTAAAATTTTTAAATAATTATTTCAAAAAAAAANAAAAAAAAAAAAAATATAAAAAAGAATAAACAATAAAATAGAATTTTAAAAAATTAATACAAAAAAAAAAATAATAAAAAAAAAAAAAAAAAAAAAAAAAAACCCGCTCGTGCGCGGGCATTATAACTAGTATATCAATACATCTTTACCGATATCGACCCAAAGTAGTGTCCATCGCAAAATAGTCGAACATGGTGCGCTAAATATGGTGCGTGCGCACCCTATTTAATTTACACAGTTTATTAACCAATCACAATCAAACACGTAATAAGGGGGAAAATTAAATAAATATGGTGTGCTATGGGTGGTGCTTGAGCACTACGGGACCACGTATTTATTTTGCATTAACTCACTCTATCAAATTTTTTTAACTCACTTCCAAATTTATTATCAACTACACCATCTTTATCCTTTACCCATTCTTATTTTTCTTCATATTTACATTTTCACTTCATCTTCTTCAAATCTTTACCCCTCATTCTTAACCAAATCTTCCATCATTAAATGAAAATCATCCTTTAAATTCCAAAATAATTATCGTCTTATTCACGTCATTTCAGCGATGGTTGCTAACAACTGCCTCGCACCACTATTACATGTTTATCCACCGAATTGTGTCTTTTTACTTGCATTTCTACCCAACTACCCTGATAGCTTTGAAAGTCTCCAAATGTGTCTCCAAAACGTCCCTCTTCATATACTAGAAAATTGGCTTGTTTAATATAGGGATTTTCATAACGGGCCGGAACATGTTGTCCTCGGAACATGTTGTCCTAGGTATTTTAAATGACAATTTGGCTTGGCAGATGTTTGGCTTTAACGGGATGGCCGTCTTTGTGCAAAATTTATTCAACATAATTCATTATCCGGAACAAGATGAACTCTCATCAGATCTGCAACTTCATAACTTTCATATTGTCATAAAATTCTTCAAGGGCGTGAATCAGGTTCACTAGATCAAATTCATGAAGTTGCAGATTTGGTCGGAGTTCATCTTGTCCTAGATAATTTTGCTGAGTAAATTTTGCAACAAGATGGTCATTCCGGTAAAGCCGTACATCTCCCAAGAAAGGTTATCATTTAAAATACCTCGGACAACATGTTGCGGGCCGTTATGAAAATCCCTATATTAAACAAGGCGGTTTTCTAGTATGTGAAGAGGAACGGTTTAAAGATACATTTGGAGACTTTCAAGGCTATTAGGGTAGTTGGGTGGAAATGCAAGTAAAAAAACACACTTCGGTGGACAAACAGGTGGTGGTGGTGTGCGACAGTTGTTAGCAGCCATCGTTGAGATGACGTGAAGAAGATAATAGGTTGATAACAATGTTTATATACAAAACACTAATATTTTATGGGCCTTGTCTAGTTTAATACTTTATGGGCCTTCTCAAGTTTAAAATGCAACACTTTTTAAATAATCCCTCCGTCTCAAAATTATTGTTCAGTTTGAATTTTCAAAGTCAAACAGATTTAACTTTGACCATAAATATATTCTTTTTATGATATATACCATTGAATTATACACTTAAAACCTAATCTATTTATATATTTTGCACCAAATATTATATAACACTAACAAAAATATTTAAGCTCAAAGTTGAAGAAGAAAAACTAAAAAGGTCAATAGTGGACAATAAATTTGGGACGGATGGAGTATTAATTAAAAGCGTAATGTTTTTAATTGATTTTTAATATAACTTTTATAACTATCGCAATATGGTAGAGGTGACAATTTGTGCCTAAACTTAAAAAAATTGGCTTATTTGTAAAGGATTTGACACATTTAGCATTCTCTTTTTTTTTGAAATGGGCGTATATTGTCTATTTAAAAGTTAAATGGGCACAAATAGACATATAATTCTCTCAAATGGAGAACATTAGAATTGTTTTTAAGGAAAAACTTATAAATAAAATATATTTAATTTTTTAAATATAAATAAGGTGTTACATTTGAGGAATTATTTCGTCGTTTTGGTCTCTTATAAAGCGATTCGTAGAACATGCGCCCATTTGGTCCGTGCCCGTTTAGGCCATGCCTATTTAGCCCGTAGCCCGTTTGAACCGTGGCCCGTGCCTGCCTGGTCTGCCCGTTTTGCCACCTCTACAATATGGTCATGCTTTTGTATTACACACGATTGTGTATTCATCGTTGGACATGCTAAACATAAAATGTCATATTTGAACTCAAAACTTCTCGATGCTATATGTCATACATACTTGTTAGTTCATGCTTTGTGTCCCCCTCGTAATGTCATAACAAATTGTCATGTTAAAAGTTAAATATTTTACACGTGAACTCGTCAAAATTCGATTTGAACCGTGCTTGATCTTACATTGGGTCCAAAAGATTAAAAAAAAAAAAAAAAATCAAAAAAAGAAACATGTTTAATGGGCGACTCACACAAATATATAAACGTAACATTGACTTTTACATAATTTCTTCGGACAGGAAGTGTGAACTGGTCAACATTATCGTTGTTGCTTATTAATGTTTTTTAAACACATATTATCTTGTGGTTATTTATTCAACATGTGTTATGACTGTAATAATACAACATTTGTACGTACATATAACGCGACAACTATTTGTAACAAAATAATGCGTAGGTCAATCTCACAAGGCTCATTTCACACGAACTAAATTTTACCTAATTTTCGTGAATTTGATCAATTAACATAGTTTGATGGGTTTGATAACGTATATGGCGGAATCCGCCCTGCACTGGTAAGCCAGCCGCGGCTGAGTGAATGAGCGCTAATAACTCACTTGGCCGATCCTGTCTTAAAACCTACTATGGATGAATACCAAGGAGCGGCCGGTCAGATATACACCTTAAAAAATAAGAACGGGCATAATACTAATAAACACTCGCGTTTGGGATCTACGCGCGGCCTTTCAAGATAAACACTCCGTCCCCGGACGCGGATGCTTTGAGTGGAATTCAAGTCACTAATCACGTAACCTATAAAAGGATACAATGTGGAGAACACGCGGCGGCACAGATCCCCAAAAAGTTATTAGCAATGTTATTCACAAAATAGGTAACAAGATTAACAAAGTTGGACCATCAGTGATGTTGCAATATCGAAATAATAAGGAATTGGTCACAATATACTCAAACAAAGTCAATATGAAAAAGAAATCTTCAATATCTTCAACATACTTTAAAAGATGGTCATACATATTCTTTTAAGATGTCTAACTATTTTAATTATAACTTGATAATAACTAAGTATTAAAGTCACATGATTTATTAAATTTAAACTAATACTTACGACTTACGACAAAGTGAAAGTTCAATATAAAATACAAATGACATAATCTTACATTATTACATAAGAAAGATAATTTTTTTTTTTGAACAACAATTTATAGATAAAAGAAAACTAGCTAGGTGCTAGATTTACAAGGGGGATTTTAACCAATCAGTCCAAGAATAAGACAAGTGACCTCTAAACTTAAGCCAATAGAAAGAATACAAACAAATATTATCAAAAATATCACTCTTCCTTACAGAATGAGAATCAAACGTGACATTATTCCGATACCGCCAAATCCACCATAAAAAAGAAGCAATGATGATGTACATACGTTGAATCTTCTCTTTAGACACGTGTCAGGAGCTCAGCCAATCTATCCAATGATGCATAGAAGTTGAAAAACTTAACGAACTATTCATCTTTCCATTGAGTCCTCCCACTATAATTATTATTGTATTCTTTTTATTACTTTATAGCCAAATGACAATTTTATATTTAAATAATTATTTATTAGTGTCTTATCTAAACTTCGTAATAATAATAATAATAATAATAATAATAATAATAATAATAATAATAATGTCTTCTCTTATATATCCTATAAGTTTCTAATAGAAGTGATGTTTATAATTAAAAAAAAATTAAAATAATAATAATAATAATAATAATAATAATAATAATAATAATAATAATAATAATAATAATAATAATAATGAGGGTATTTTTGTCATTCCACATATGTATAGAGCATTTCACAGTCAAAGTAACGGAATGATGGTCAAACCGTCAAAGGACCAAACCAGTTACTGGTCAAAACCACAAGGAGAGGATCTGTGAAAAAAAAAAGTCTAAGGACCATTTTCGTTATACTCGATATAACCACAGGGACGATTTAAGTATACTCTTTGAAATATTTAGATGAGTTAATTTCATAAATCGTCCTTATGGTTTGTCGGGTTTAATGGAATTGATCCCTCGCAAGAATTTTTAACGGGTTTGTTCCCTGTGGTTTTGACCCGTATCGGGTTTGGCCCTTGACCACTAACTCCGTCTGTTGACCGTCAAGTGGGACAGAAATGACATAAATACCCTTAAATGTGTTTCGTAAATGGTCCCTATGGTTTGTTGGATATCACGGATTTAGCCCATGCGTTAATTATTTTATACTATTTTTTTATTTTTTTACAAGATTTTTTATTTTATTTTATAAAATTTTGACGAAATTTTTTCTATTCTACGGAAAATATTAATTTTTTTTTAAATTGTTTATATAAATGTCAACTTTTTTTTGTCAAAAAAAATTTTAAAAAAAATATGTCAAAAAATATACAATATATTTTGCGAAAAATATTAAAAAAGTTTAAAAAGTATGTCAAAGCTTTTTTTGTCATGATTTTTTTTTTTTTTTTTTTTTTAAAAAAAATCTGTCATAATTTTTTGAAAAAAAAATTGTCAAAAAGATTTAGGGCCTGTTTGGTTAAAGGGTACGGAATCAAGGAATGGAATCAAGGAATGATACATCAGTTTGGTTAATAATAGTTCATCACTATGGGAATGAAAATGTGTCAGTATGCCCATAGAACCATAGAGGGGGTGAGGGGTGCCTTTCAATAATCATTCCCTTATTTACCTTCTCTCCACTCTCATCACTCTTAAAAAATTAAAATACAACAGGTCAACATTTCTTTTCTACCTCCATGATTTACAGCTTTTGCTTCATTTCATGAAAGCCAATTATTAAAGCTAAAAAGAATAAATTTGTGTGTTTACCTCATTCGATGCTCTTGATCTACTCCTCATGACGTGATCCATGGAAATGATGAAAGAAATTTTTTTTGTTGAGATTTAATATGGAATGATTAGAACAGGAAGATATATTATGTTGTAATCTTCATTTTAGTATTAGTATTTTACGAAGATATATGTCACACACACACATATATATATATATATATATATATATATATATATATATATATATATATATATATATATATATATATATATATATATATATATATATATATATATATATATAATTTTTAGATAGAGAAGCATATTGATTTGTTATAAAGTTTTTTGTTTTTGTTTTTGTTTTTGTTTTTATGAGGTTGGAAATGGAAAGGAAGAACGAGGAAGTATAAAATGGATATAACTAGTTTATGCAAATTTTAGCTCGAGAGGTTGAAGACATCAATGACAACATGATTCCCATTCCATAATCAAACCAAACAATATTATTCAATATGATACCAACACTTATACCCATTCACATTCTACACATAAATCAAACCCATATTTATAGTGATTCCGAGTAGCATACCAAACGCCTCCTTAAAAAAATTATGCCATTTTTTTTAAAACTTAATTTAATAAAAAACTATTAAAAAAACTGTCATAATATATTTAAAATTTTTGACATTTATTTTTTTAATTTTTTTTGGAACTTTTTTAAACACTTTTTAATGATTTTTTTTTTTTTTTTTTTTTTTTTTTTTTTTTTTTTTTTTTTTTTTTTATAAAAAATTTTTTTAAAAAATTTTTGTTATTTTTTTTTAAAAAAATTTAGCAAAAAATTTTTTTTTTTTTTTTTTTTTTTTTTTTTTTTTTTTTTTTTTTTTTTTTTTTTAATTTCTTGACAGAAAAGATTTTTAAAAAATATTTGTTAAATTTCTCTCAAAAAATTTAGCCAGAAATTTTTTTCTTTTCTTTTTTCTTTTACAGAAAAAAAGGTTTGACATAAATTTTAAACATTTTTTGATAGTTTTTCGCAGAATATATATGTATATATATTTTGACATATTTTTTTAAATTTTTTTTTGACATTTATGTAAAAAATTTTGATCTTTTTGAATATTTTCTGCAGAATGAAAAAAATTCCGTCAAAATTTTTATAAAATTTAAAAAGAAAAAATCTTAAAAAAAAAACATACCAAAAAATGTAATAAAAATCTAATAAAAACTTTTTTATAAAAAAATTTTATAAAAAAACTCCGTAAAAAAATAAAAAAAAGTATTTTTAAAAAAAAAAAAAAAAAAAAAAAAAAAAAAAAAAATTGGACGATTGAAATTACTTCTATTTAGATTGAAAAACTACAAGTTATAGAAACACAAGGACTAGTATTATCACTTTCAATAACTTAAATACCAACTATAATCATCCTTCCTCCCCAATTATTATTGAGTACTTCATTTCATTTCATTTCATTCTTACAAAAGCAACAAATTCAGATCACCTTTCTATTAATGGAAAGTCCATTAGTTCGTAAGTGCATCGAGGCCGCTACACAAAGCGGAGAAGCCGTGGAGACGTGGCGGAGGCAACGCCGCACCCTCGAACGGTTACCGTCTCATCTCGCCGAAGCTCTACTCCATCGCCTTCTCAACCGTCGCCTTTTGCATCCGTCGTTACTCGAGTAAGCTTTTATCGATTATTAGCTAATGTATAAATTGATTCAGATTTAATTGTTACTGATTTTGAAGATATTGTTGTATATCAGTAGGACTATAGTTCGGCTGTATTTGGCGAAACTAGCGCGGTTTTATAAAAGCGTTTGGTAATGATTATAGCCGGTAACTTTTTATATAAAGGCGCGGCGGACTACTGTTTGATGTAATTGTTTAAAATTTGATGATGTGATAATAGTTTATATGAGTAGGACTATAGGTTGATGAAATAATTATTACTATTAGATTTGAAGATATATGATGCGCGATTGAGTAGTGAAGATAGGCTAATTAGGCTGGAATATAGTTAGATGAAGTTGTTACTGGTTGGAACATATCATTGACCTCTCGGTTATTTAGTATATATTGGTTGATTTAATTTTTATCGATTCGAAGATATGCGAGGGAAACTGAGTAATGATTATAGCGTGTAACTGTTTATATAAGGAGGACTACAATTTGATGAGGTTGCTTAAAATTTGAAGATACATATGGTTGTGTAAAGAACAATTGGTAGTGATTTGTTTCGATATGTATCATTTCGACTTCAGTTTGTTAGTATATATTGTTTAATTTGATTTTTACTGATTTGAAGATATATGATGCGCAGTTAAGTAATGATTATAAATGTGATTAAATTGTTTGATGAAGCTATTATTATGTTTGAAGATATGCGATCGCGATTGAGTAATGAAGATAGGCTAATTAGCAGGAGTACAGTTTGATGAAGTTGTTAATGATATGAATTATGAAGCTATGTGAGGTGCAAATGAGTAATGATGAAAGCTGGTTATCGTTTTAGTTAAGGACTGGTGTTTGATGTGGAATTGTTACTGATTTGAAAGATATGATTTTAGAAATGAAATTGTTACTAATAGGAAGATGTATGCTTGTATAAATGAACATCTGATAGGTTATATAAGCTGGAGTACGGTTTGATTAATTTATTATTAGATTTGAAGCATGATTGTAAGATTCGCTACGTGGTACTAGAGTGGTCATATACCTTGTAGCGACTAATCGGCTTAGACAGGGAATACTTGGATTGGAGGTTTTATATATATATGAAGTTCGAAATTATATGTAGGACATGTTCATAGGGGCTTAGAAATATGTTTAGAAACATTAACACATTTGTTCAAATACTTCAAACGGAGTTTGACCAAACCAAATTTTTTGGCAGATTCGGCTCAACTCGCCTTGGTCACTGACCTTGTAGCGAGTAATCGCGGATTACTCACCCTTGTAATTAAGTCTTTTGACACTGATTTGAAGATTAATGATGCACGCTTGACTGCTTGAGTAATTTCTATTATTAGTAAGACTATTGTTTGATGGAATTATTATTACTGATTTTGAAGGATATAATTGTAGATTATATAATTGGGACTATATTTTGATGTAGTTGTTACTGATTTGTGGAGATAGTTTTGTTTAATTGGACAATTGATGGACGATTATAGATTATATAATTGGACGATTATAGATTATATAAGTAGGATTTAGTTTGATGAAATTGTAATTAGATCTGAAGATATTTGATGTATTATTAAGTTATTAGCATAGGTTATTTAGTTTGATGAAATAATTATGATTTGAAGATATATGCTGTTTTTGTTCTGTAATAGCTTATAGAAGTCCACGCTACTGTTTGATTAAGTTGCTACTGTTTGAAGGTATGATCTTAGGTTGTATAAGTAGAAGTATAGTTTGATAAAGTTATTATTGATTTGAAGTATGATCTTAGGTTATATAAGTAGGAGTATAGTTTGAGGAAGTTGTTATTGACCTGAAGATATGAGGGTTATATCAGTACGACTATGGTTTGCAAGTATTATTACCGATTCAGAAGATATTTGTTTGCACAGATGGACAATTGAGTAATGATCATATTATATAAGTACAACTATAGTTTCATGAAATTATTAATGATTGAAGATAACATGATGCATAATTGAGCAATTATAATCGATTGTACAAGTAGGTGTGTAGCTTAATGAAATTGTTATCGATTTGAATATTTTTTTATAGTTTATAAAAGTACGATTGTGGTTTGATGGAATTATTAGTTTTTTGAAGCTGTATCATGTACAATTAAGTCATAATAATAGGTTATTTAAGCAGGACCACAGTTTGATAAAATAGGTCATACAAGTAGGACTATAGCTTGATGTGTAGATATGATTATACCATTTTGCCATCTGAACCGGTAAGAACATATGTATTAGGAACGATTGGTATCATAGGAGTTCAGTTTGATGCAATTATTGTGATTTGAAGATATACATGTCTTTGGATGAACTACTTAGCAGCAATTGTGATAGATTTTGCCTGTTTGGAACGGTAACTATTGAAGTTATATTGGGATGCCAATTATATTCTATTCTATATTATGTTTTTGGCAACATTGAAATGCATGCAGTTTCTGACTGATGTAAGTTTTTGAGCATGGTAAGTCATGATGCAAGGGCTTTCTACCCCGGAGTTCGTGGTACCTACCTTAAGATTAAGATGCTTTGTGCTAGATGAGCTTATATAGTATCAAGTCTGCAGTCTTCTTTATTAGCGTTTAATGGTGCTTAAAAGTATTGTCATGGTTTAGTGTAATTAACATGAATGTATCTCGTAGTTTTGTAAACACAATCTAAAGCCGTGTTTGGGGTGCAAAGCATCCTGTATGCTTGGCATAGCTATTTGGTGTGCCACGGTTATCTGTGCAATTGTGCTGTTTACCTGATCAGCTTACAATTTGTGATAAGAAAAGTGATCCTATAGTTGAGATGATTATTTTAGGATCTTGTTATGTTTAAACTTGAACTGGAAGATCATTTACCACGAATAGCATATAACTTCTATGATTTGTCAACGTGATCTGATAGCTTTCTCGTACAATAATCTCAGAAACAGGAATTGTTATTAACAAATTTCAAATGCTTATAAACATCTGAACCTCTATGTTTGAAGCTTTATTGAAGTTGTTCAGTTGATTGAAATGCCTTTGGGGTGATTATGTTGTTAAAGAATTCGATATATGCTAATTAGTTGTTATGACTTATGACTCCTTATTAATTTCTGCATGGTGTTATCTAGTCAATAAATATGCCATATTCTTCCAACATAGTATTGCTAGTCATATTAAAGATTCACTTGTAGTATGCCTTTTATATGATTTTCATTTGCATCTTTACATCACTAATTCACTATGTAGTCTGTACTTATACAGTTATACTATTGAATTTATTAATTTAGGTAAGTTTCAATATTTTGTGTAGAGTTTTCAAGTACAGCGTAGAGAAGGTGGATCTGAGAGGAGAGAGCTCTGTTGATGCAGAATGGATGGCATATCTTGGCGCCTTTAAATACTTGCACTCTTTAAATGTTTCTGATTGTCACAGAATAAACAGTTCTGCACTATGGGCTCTGTCAGGTATGCCACATGACATTGCCACATGCATTATTTTTCCATCTTTTACAGCCGGATTCCTCATGAAAAATATGCCATATTAGTGTTCTTCCTTCTTTTATACTGTGTTATCTTTAGCTGTTTTCAGTTTAGCAACATCTAGTTCTTTTCTTTACAGCCATAATATTCTATTGGAACTCTTTTCTGTTTGCTTTTATTTTATAGTTTTTGATTTGAATACATTATTCAATGGAAACTTATGCTCCAAAGTATTATTGGCCAGTTAAAAACACATAACTGTCTTCATTATGCCTGCAGTATCTATCCGGTCACATATTTTTTGTCCAACATAGATAAAGTACGCGATATTCTAATTTTAGGATCAAATGAATTTCTTGTTTGAAATATTAGCTTAGGGTGCTGATACTTTATTGGATTTTCAGTTTCATAACTCTCTCCTTCCTTCTTTTGGATCTTGTTTCAGGCATGAGTTATTTGAAGGAGCTGGACCTTTCTAGATGCAATAAGTTCAATGATGCTGGCATTAAGCATCTTCTGTCTATTCGAACTATTGAAAAGTTATGTATATCAGAAACAAGTGTCACCACGAATGGTGTTATACTTCTCTCTTCACTCAAAAGATTATCTAAGCTTGATTTGGGAGGCTTGTTTATCCATGACGAGGCCCTTGCGTCTCTTCAGGTATTCTAATTCTATTTTGCCTTTTTGAACATGTGTCATCCTTTCCGTGGGGTGATGTACTGCTGATGCATCTCCTTCTCTCTGTGCGGCCATATGTGTCTTGATTGTATACATATGTTCTTTCTCTCCTATATATCAACTTTATTTTCGGTAAGCTAGATTTTTTTTCTGGAGGTGGCTATCTGAGGACTCCTGATTCATATGTGTCGATGTGGGCTGTGTTTCATCTCAACGGGTCAAATGGGTCATATTTGGATATTTTACAGAAAGGAGAACATGTTGAAAGTGTATTGCTAATGATACGAGCTCCTAATTTGTTTTCATACCAAGTGTCATATTAGTATTGTAATATATCAGCTTTTAAGCATAAACACATTAATAATTTATATTTCTAATAATAAGTATTTTCAGCTTATACTGGCCTGTTTTAACCCCAACTTGTAATACGCCCATTACCGGACCCACCTGTCTAGCCACATCTAACCTTATTTCCTTGAGAAGGCCATAATAACATTATTCAGAACTCTCATATATCGTTTTCTTTTTTAGGTTCTGACTAATTTACAGCACCTTGATCTCTGGGGAAGTGATATATCTAATGAAGGCGCGTCTATTCTTGTGAAATTTCCCAATTTAAACTTTCTAACCCTAGCTTGGACGAAGGTCACAGTATTGCCAAATGTCAGCTCCGTCAAATGCCTAAATATGAGCAACTGTACTATACATTCTTTATTTAAAGGAGAAGGCAACAAGGCTCGGTTGACACAAATTGTTCTTGCTGGAGCTTCGTTCAAAGATGTTAAGGATGCCTTTTCATACTTCGATTCCAGCTGCCTATCTTTCTTAGACCTATCAAACTCATCTCTTCGTGACCTTTACTTTTTGCCATGCGTGCATGTGCTAGAATATCTGGATCTCAGTGGTAACTTGATTGGAGATGATTCAGCTGAATATATAGCATCTGTAGGAGCAAATTTGAAAAGTTTAAATCTCAGCAATACACGAGTTAGTTCAGCAGGAGTTGCGGTCTTAACAGGGCATGTTCCAAAACTTGAAATTATATCTTTGGATTCCACACCAACCGATGATCTTGCTCTCTCCTACATTGGCATGATACCCTCATTAAAAAGTGTCAGCATGAAGGGTACAAATGTGAGAGGTATTCTATCATCTTTTATGATTCTTATCAGTTTTTCCAGATTTTTTACATGCATTCTAAAAACAAGACTCGCATAGTGTTTATTATGATTAAATCAGAGAAGGAATGGAATGAAATGAAAAGAAGTTTTTTGTTTGCGATGTTGACTATAAGGTTGGATTGAAAGTTACATCATACCCTTTTGTTTAGGAATTTTTCGTAACAAAATAGTCCTTAAAAAGTTTCAAATGTCAATTACCATGCCTTTTATTAAATTGAAAATAACTAGAAAATGTAATTTACACTTATAATCTTAAATTGAGGTTTTGTATAAGCAAATATTCGATTTAATTAAACTGTGTTTAAAATGGAGATGGTATTATATACAGTCTCTTTATATAATATGAAAAATTCATATGAAAACCCATTCCATTCTTACAGCCTAACCACACATGATAATAGTTGTAAATGATCTATTCCATGCCTTTTATCGTTCCTTTACATTCAACCACATAGATCTTGAGGAATGCGAGCACTCAAATTCGAATGAATTCTAGTCTCTATACATGATATTTACCAATATACTTTAATGACCAGGTCTGATCCAGCAAAATGGCAGAGATGCAGAATGTACTCCCTCGTTAACAGCGCTTGAGAATCTCAAACACTTAGAGAAATTAAATCTTGAAGATATCCCACTTAGGGATGAAGCAATCACTCCCATATCCAACTTCAAACAACTTAATCATCTATCACTTAGAAGCACTTTCCTGACAGATGCCTCACTACATCACCTGTCATCTGTCAACTTGATAACCCTTGGTATGCAAGACGCTGTCTTAACGAATGCGGGAATTGATTGTTTTAATGCTCCATCATCACTAGAAGTGTTGGACATAAACGGGTGTTGGCTATTAACCAAGGATGCTATTTTGTCGTTTCTTCAGTGCCATCCTGAGATTGAAATAAGGCATGAACTCGTGAGCATTTCTTTATCTGACAGTGAAGATGCCAAATATCATTCTCCATCACAAACAAGTATGAGGACTTCACAGCAGAGAAGATTCTCGTCATCACCACTTAAACCTGAAATGACTAACATCATAGGTGCGTTCATTGCTTGTTCTGGGTCCCATTCTACTTTGATATATTTAGGTGTTAATTACTCCCCAAGCTATGACAGCAATTAGTTTGAGGTGCTAAGATGGGTGGGTTGGGTAAGTGGTCATAACAGGTTCAGGTTGAGACTGTCATTTTCAGTAAGGTAGAAACGGGCCAGTTTGGGTGGGTTTGACCCACAAACACTTTTCTTTCCATATTTAAACATGATTACAAAAGCAATATTATTACAATGATAATTTGAAGAATAAAATTGATTTAGTAGGATGTATGCATCTAAAAATGACAGTGGGTGACTTTCAACCAGTTAGACTTATTGGTATGTTCAACTCTTAACAAGTTTATGATTCTACCTGTTTGAGATGAAAGACAACCCAAAACACACAACCCAAAACGATCAGTTGTAACTTGTAAGTAAATGGGTTAAATGGCCATATCTACAGTAAACCATAGATAAACCGTACTAGATTTCATCATTTCAATCCAATGTGAACCACATACCATTTCTGGCAAAATGTCGAGCATTTCATTGAAACAGGAGTACAGGACCATCAAAATTAAGTGTCACCAAAACTTACAAGGGATGATTCCTAGGAGAAACACCAAGTACCAAAATACCCAATATACAAACAGAAACTTTACAGTATATTCAGAAACACATACCATATAAGTGCTAGAAGATCGATCAACCACCTTGTTTCCCTTCAGACATTCTTAGGTAGCTTTTAGCTGTACTCATTTGATACAAACGTCACCAAATACTTCATTGTAGTCATTGTAGCTGTACTTCACTGCTTACGTATCATTAGAGATGTCAAAAGGGGCGTGTTGGGTAACTGGTCAAAATGGGCAATTTATTTGTACGGCTTGAAACAAGCAATGAAATGGCGTAGAAGGTATTGTGCAATTAAAGTACGCTGCGGCTACTTTCAGCCCCATCTGACCCATTTCTGTTCTGGTTATTTAGTTTTTAACTTTTCCTTACAGGTAAAGCATAACCTGAATCAACCCATTTACATGTAAACAAGTCTAGGTTGCTACGACCTAAATTAGATCATAGCTAATGCACTGCTACATCGTGAAGCTTAGTTATCTATTAGGGGACATTGAGACCCTCTAAACCTTTGTTCTGTAACGAATCTTAGCATCCCAACTTATACAAAAAGATTAAAATATTATGCATTTCATAATATTTGTGGTATATTATTTCATAATATATTTTACTCTATGATTTGTTACAGACCAGAGATTGAAGTATAACAGAGCAGAGCTACTATCCCTTCGGTTCGCATCTACATTGGTGGCTCCTCCTAGTGATTGAGATACGTCATCCAAGTAGAGATGTGTCTAGTAAAGTGATTATAGAGATGTTTTGATCTTGCTGTTAACGTGGTGTTCCTCTTCTTCTTCTTCTTGTTGTTGTGTGCTGTTGTTGTTGTTGACTTTTGTTGACCATTTACTTTTTCGAGTGATTTTCTTCTCAAATCTTGTGTTATCTTTCAACAATCAGTTTCTCTTAAACCATTAATGCTCAGATTGCAAACAAAATTGAACAATGCCCTCGAAGTGAAACTCCCCGTTTATGTATGGTGCACGCTTATGATGACATTGTCGGTTTAATAAATCACTATATTTTATTGCTATATCAGCAAGTTTTCTCTTTTAAATGTAAATTAGGTGTTGTTTTCTCGTGTATCGAATCGATACAAAAAACCACATGTGAAACAGTAATTTGAATGACATATTCAGTGTTTATAACTTTATATGGTTTACTATGTCAGATGAGATGTAACAAATTACTTTGAGAGAGAACTTTAACGTTTGTGTTGGCTCAATTTATAGTGAAGTCGCTATTAATATAGGAATTTGTGGAACCTCTGAGAAACTCAAAAAATTTTATATACAAGACAATGGTAAACATTAGAGTCACAAGTGAAAGCTGCAGATAGTTGCTTGTTATTTCTTTATAAAACAACGCTATTGGAAAAATTTGCATCACCCTAGACCTAAAGTAGCAACCTTGCCCAAAATTTTGGAGATCAACTTAAAACCCTGAGGAGGTTATAAGTTGAAGGAGCGTTATGGTGTTGGAAATGCTCCCCCGATGCACCTGTTTGTCAAAATGGAATGACAGTCGTAAATTATTAACTAAGTTGACAGCTTTTTGGGGCTAGTACAAGATTTTGGACGGATATATGGGTTGGCAATTTAAATCTCAAAGATAGATTCCCGAGAGTTTTCGCTTTGGAGATGAACAAAGATTGCATGGTTTCTGATAGATGGCATGAAGAACAATGGAATTGGAGTTGGAATAGATCTATGCCAATTGTGGGTCGTACGAGTCAACAATTCATTGAGCTTCAAAACATGCTTCAGAATTTGGAATGGTCGGGTAATGAAGACACATGGATGTGGGATCTTGATCAGAATGGATTTTTCTCGGTATCAAGTGCTCGAAATCATATAGATAATATCATGCTTCATTCTGGTGATCGGCCAACTAGATGGAACAATTGTGTCCCAATAAAGGTAAATATTCTTGGTTGGAGAATAAATCTGGATCGGTTGCCTACCCGAAAAAATCTAGTTGACAAAGGGATCGATTTGTCTTCTTTGCTTTGCCCGATGTGTGGTGACCATATTGAAGACGTTTCTCATGTGTTTGTCCGATGTGAAGTTGCATGCCATACGTTGGAGAAAATATTCAGATGGCTTGATATTTCTACTCCTATCTTTGTCTTGATTGACGATATTATGGATTTGGTAGACTCGGTTCAATTAAGTCACAATCGGAGGAAGATTTTGGAAGCTATAATGTTAAGTTGTTAACGGCTATGTGGGTGATTTGGAAGTTTCGAAATAACAAAGTTTTCGGTGACCTAAAGATGAAAAGAAGTACGATTTTTGATGTTATAGTGGCTATTGCGTTTGAGTGGTGTTCGTCTAGAAGTAAAGTTTGTTCTAAAAACTGGACATTGTGGCTTCAAAACCCAATGCTTTGTATTATGTAATTTGTTTCTAGCTACTTGCTAGTTTTATAAAAGTTAGCCGTTCAAAAAAAAAAGTTGACAGCTTTTTGGGACGTTTTGGCGAATCTTACAAAGGCTTAAACACGTGTAAGTGGAAAGTGTAAATGTTCAGTCATTAAGGAAGATGCTCGAGAAAATGATGAAGATAAACTAATGCAGTTTCTTCTAGGACTCTAGGAGTATACAAAAACTTTGATTAAAAGTGGATGGCTAGAAGTGGTCCATTGAGTCTCAAACCTCAATTTTTCAATTGGTGTCAAATGAATGTTAGCATATTTGCCCATAAATATTTTTGCCGGTAAAGGGAAAAAATTTATAGTTTCGTTTTTATCCAGGCAATGGCATTCTGGTCGATTATAATTTCCATGATCAATTTAATCGGGTTGAGGAAGCTAATAAATATAATCAAGAATTTCAGTCTCTCATAGTGAGGCTCCTACACGGCTGCATAAGACATTAGAGATACGACAATCTCCTGGCATATTAAGACCACTCGTTTTCTTGGCGGATAATTTGATAACAAAAGATCACGTGTTTCCACCGAGAGTACTGTTTGATACATTGATGATTCTTTAGCTTTCACATTTAAGTAATAAGTACGGAAATCTACCATCTACATATTTGCAAATCGCCATCCTATGAATCTACCATCTACATATTTGCAAATCGCCATCCTATGGGTTGTATCAACAGATTAGATAACAACTTGTTCCGAAGGTTCTCCTTCCCTTTTCCATAATTCAGGCAACGCTTCTCTAACATTGTGGATGTTGCTTAAAGCAGGCAGAGTCGACCTTCCAACCTGTATGTTTTGACCAAAGTCGTTATCATGGTGCTTTCATGGTCACAAAAGAGAAGTAGTCAAAGAGTCCGGTTTTTAATTTGAATTTTGCTACTCTAGTCAGAGTTTAAAGTAACACTTATCAAAAGGTTATGGTTATATTCTAACCCTCTGACCATAAGAGGCCTTTATTAAATTATGGATCAAGGCTTGTAATTTGTAACGTGTGTTAATTCTACATATAGCTAACGAACTTTTAAAATTTCCAATGTTAGGTAACGAATTTTCTAAAATACTATTATTACCTATCAAACTTAATGCATTTGTTCAATGTTAGGCTATATGAGCAATTTTTGCAACTGGTAACCGGCTAAACCGGTAAATGTTATACAAATCATAAATAAATGAGTCAATTACTTAAAGATGGACCAAATCTCATCTTAATGTGTTTGAAGTGTTGTGTTTGCTAACTCCTTGTGCTCATCTCAGAGAATCCCCAAACACATGGAACTAACATCAAACACCAGAAAAAGGACCTGAGGTCGCCGAATCGATGCAGTTTACTCACTAGCAAATAAGAAGAAGTAAACATAACAGACAACTGTGGAAGATTCAGAATATCAAACGGAATGGTAGATGAAAGAAAAAACGTCTTTGTCGCAACGCTTTATTATCCAGAGTAACAATTATTTAAAAGGCTGCCGTGGAATACCAACTATCACTTGTCAAACAACAAGTCACAAGATTCTAAAGGCATTCCGGAATTTAATAGGTAAGAATTATCCAAAAACGAAGGACCAATCACCCTAATCAGACAAAATATGAACAGTAAACTGCGAAAGAATGTGGATGAAGAAAACATCAAAATGAAGCAAGAGATGGCAACCGGTGGGCCAAAAAAAAAACTTTGGTATATTTTTGGTTGTTTTACATTCAAACGAGAATTGTTACATAAAAGACGTGAAATAAGCTTGCTTTGTAAGTAGAGAAGACATTTAGCATTAAAAGTAAGAAATATCAGTAGCATCAAGGAAGGCTTAAGGATAGTGTTTGTGTCAAGCAATTAATCTTTGAACAACTACATAAGCATAGCAAGGAGAGTAAAACCATAATCGGCGACAGAAGAGAGTAAAACAGATTAACTAGTAGCAGGCACAAAAGAATGCAAGAAATTAATGATTACACAAACAAAAATCAGCCCAAACAATAACAAGGTCATGAATGGAAAAGGCATACGCACACATAAAAAAAAAAGGGGGTAACTAGATGACATTAGTAGTAACATTTTTCGCACAAGAAGAGGAAGCACGGTTAGCAACATCTTTAAAAGCAGCAGCCGGAAGGGGACCATAATTTTTCTTATACCAATTAAGCTTTTCTAATAGATCGGTGGCAATCCCTGAAAGTCCAAGTATTGGGTCTTTCTCTCTGGCATCATATTCCATAGTCCAACTGTCCACAAGAGCCTTTGCAGCATCAACTCCTCCTGATTTGTAGGCATCTGACAAACGTTTCCTTACGTCATCCATTTTCATTCCTGCCAAGAGCTTGTTAGTCTTTGCTACACTTTCATTGGTGTACACCGGAAAGAAGTGCACAAAGGGACAATCCGTCGGGCAGCAACCTCTAGGACAAATAATACACGTCATTTTTCTTTTGAACCTTGACAGGGGACCTAATACCTAATACATGGGCCTAATCATGGACCTAATGCTTTAAATACTTGTACAGTGCATGCCACTGTCAAGTATCTTAAGGGCCATTAGGTATGATTAGGCCCATGTATTCAGGTCTATTAATCAATAATCCTTTTCTTTTTTCGCAGAGCAATGAAATGCCATGAGCCCTTACATCGTAAATCCTACTATAGACGGAAACTTATGGGGTGTGTGGGAACTAGAAGGGGGTTGATAGATTTACCGCTTTTTTACGTTAATTATCTCTTTTTACAAATACCGTTTAGTTAACGAATATTGTGACATGCTTATATATGAATGGAAGTACTTGAAGACCTCAAAGATAAGTATATAATCACAACCACAATATATAGTAAAGCATTGTAAGTAAAGAGGAAACGATCCAAACCAACAACACGAATGTTTATGGTTCGGCCTCCAGGGACCTTCACTTGTCCTTGCCCTACGTCCACGCCCGAGTACAACTTTCGGAGAGTTTCAAGCACTATCAACAAATCTTTCCTCGGTGGAGAACCTTATACACGTCGCTTACATCTTTTATCCAGGTCACTAAGACTAAATCCGAGTTCTAGTTCGAAGGATGGAACCAACCTAACGTCGCCTTACTTCCTTTTACCAGACACAAGGCTAGGATGTCGAGTCTTTACAAGGGTACAACACTCTCCAATAGTTTTTTTCAAGAGTACAACAAACTCCGATCTCACTAGTATTTTGAGGCCTAAAATATCTAACGATCATTGCACACTAATACAAAGTATAAAGTACCAAAGTTATGCTAAACAAAGTTAAACAAGTTCTTTCAACTTCTTGTTGAACCTTCGTAACCTCTTGATTGATTTGTGAACTCCTTGCTACAAAAGAGATCACCCACAAGTCAAATTTTTATTTTGGTTAGTTTTGAGAGAGAATGTGAAAACATTCTCCACTAAGTGATAAGGATTTCTTGCAAGTTGGCTTCTATTATCTTCATAACTTGTCTGATTAATGTCTCTAGAGCTCTCGGCGGATACGGCCTTGTGAATCCTACACAGTGTTAGTAAGTTACGCCTTGTTAGAATATCCAAAGTGTTCGCCAAGGGATCTGAAAATAGAAGTATACAACGCATTGTACTAGTTCTGAAGTAAAGCTACCTAACAAATTCAGTTTTTTAGAACAAACTAATTGTCATACTGCTCAGCACGATACAACCACTCATAACCAATGGTCCTGCAACTGACTTCCATGAATGCATGCAAGAATATAACTTTTCGCCTAACTTGAATCATAATGCCAAGAGAGTCAAGCACATATGCACTTAAATCATGTATTGATGATGATGTGAAACTAAATGAGATGCATGAACTTAATAAACATGATGTGACCACAACACATTTCAATTCATGCCAAGATCTTATTTATACAAAGTCACATTAAAACCTACAAGCTACTTAACCTTGATTAAACCTTTACAAGCAAACACATACTGTTCCTTAACTTGCATAAGGACACAAGTTAGTTAAGAGCATGTTGTGACAAGCTAAGAGCATGTTAGGATAGCTTTGCAATTATTAAAACTAAGTGTGCAGCAAGTATTAAGGCAATATGAATTGCTTGATTGGACAACTCTAATTTAAGTCACATAACTTAAAGGGCTAGAACTTCATCCTAACACAAGCAACATGCAAGACTTCACATACTTGATGTGGACAACACTTATTAAAGACCTAGTTCACATCAATTTAGCTTATNTTCACTTAAATTGCATAAGGACACAAGTTAGTTAAGAGCATGTTGTGACAAGCTAGAACATGTTAGGATAGCTTTAGCAATTATTAAAACTAAGTGTGCAAGCAAGTATTAAGGCATACATGAATGCTTGATGTGACAACTCTAATTTAAGTCACATCAACTTAAAGGCTAGACTTCATCCTAACACATAGCACATGCAAGACTTCAATACTTGATGTGACAACACTTATTAAAAGACCTAAGTCACATCAATTTAGCTATGCATTGATTTATGTCAAGTTAAACATAAAATATATTCATGAATGAATATTTATAAAACAAGTCCATGTTTAAATAGAAATGCAAGGCTTAGTTATATAAGACTTAGAAACTAAAGTGATGTTTTATTACAAGCTAAAGTTTGTATATTGTCATTAACAAAACTTAGCAAAGATCGTTAAAATATAAATAACGTTTTTAGGCGATATTTGTATTAACAAAAGGTTTATACAATAACACATCATTAATTTTGAGACCCTTCGATACTGTAAACCTACATTCATTATAGTATAAACCTTTATAACTTCATAAAATGTATTATATAACAAATGCATTAAATGTATTGAATTTATAAAAAGTTTCAAAAATTAAGACATCTTCACGCCACATAGATATGAAATGAGTGTCCACTATAGTTGAAATAAACATAAACCTTTTCATATTTCTTGGATCTTTTCATAAACCCACATAGTGGATGCCATTAGCTCTACGCCGTATACAATAAAGATTGCAAAGAGTTTTTGAGGCGTAGCGTATACAGCGTAGAGGCTTACTTACCTCTACGCCGTAAAGAGGTCGAGACAACAAAACCTTATTAATACCGACCTAAACTTGTCCATAATTCATTCCTCTTTCTAGAAATCGATTTAGGGTTTCACCAATGATGATTTTCATCACTTTCAAGCTGTAATTCAGGAAAGAATACATCATCATTTATCATCATCATTAGCTTAAGTTGGTTTGATTATCAGAACAGTATGTTTATCATTATCTTTAATATTTACGTTGTTTATTTTATATTCAATCTATGATTTTTGGTTAAACACTTCATGTGTTAGCCTAATTAAAAATTATGTATCCTTTGATTCAATTCTTTTAGTTTAATTGTTGATCTTAGTGGGTATTTATTTGTTTGTCAAATGATCCAATTATGTATATTGATCGAAAACTTATAGCCTAAATCATTACTAAAATAAGTTTCAAATCTTAAAATTTTGTTTCCAAATGAACAAAATACCCGGACACATAAGCAACAAATATATTGAAACTAAAACAAGTACATGTATGATCATAGAACACGAGGAAAGTAGGTTGCTATTATGTAACATAAACCCTAGCGAGAGCCGAGAACATGCATTCAACACACACACACAATGAATCTTTCTTGTGCATTGCGACTGCCTGATCAAGATGACTTTTGCTGAAAGAAAGAAAGAAAGAAAATACTATAGTGACAAAGGTTATAAATAGCGTGAGACATGGCGTGGCGGCATGGCTAAGCCTCATGCCTTAAGAGGCATGGCGAAGCCACAAAGTGTTTTAAGACGCGACTTAAAGCGACACAAATATGAAAATATTTATAAATTTATATATTTATATGATATTTCATATATACCGAGTTTACAAAAAGTGTTATACATAAAGAATAAAGTGAAGAAACTACCCTTTCATGTACACTTCTTCCTTTTTTTCAGAAACCTTATTTATCAAAGTTGAATTCAAAAAAGGCGGTACTCTTCGCGCCTTTCTACGCCTCATCTCACGCCACGCCTAAAACTGACGCCTTGGTCTATCCGTAACGTGGAGGTCACAATGTCACATCTTGCTCCTTAGCAACACCATGACACGCCTTTTAAAACCCTGGTAGCGACATTCTTGTGCATAGAGAGTGCCACGTAGAATCCACAAAGACTACATTCATATGGCATTATCCGTTAGTAGTAATTCAAAACCGAAAACTATAAATGATAAAAAAATAAAAATGAGATGATTTGCACAGAACATCAAATGTTGTAACATGTTGCACATGCGGCTTATAGTGCTTGTACCATGTCATGTCGTGTGTAAAACCTCCTATATCAAAACGCCATCTTATATTTTATTTATGAGAGGCGATTTGCACACTCTTTTACTTCATTAATTGACACACTCTAATTTAAAGTATCTTGATATTTATACCCTCACATCACTTTTACTCATATTCATCACTTTAAGAGTGTAGATGTCAAAGCACTCTAAATCAATTTGATTTCATCACTAATGGTATAAGAGGAAGTACAGGCGGAGTTTAAGGTCAACATACTGCCCAATTGGATGTCACTGCTACCTGAACCACTAACAACTAACAAGTTGTTATAAATTTTTTTATCACTAAGAGCATGCACAGCGGTAACGCAAGTCTGGGCGTTATGCCCACGTGGCCTGCGTTAACCTTGCGTTACCACAACGTCCGCCTGCGTTAACCTTGCGTTACCACCCTCAACATAACGTACATTACCATGGTAACGCCGAGTTAAGCATGTTTCTTTTTTCTTTTCTTTTTTTTTTCTTCCGATTTAAATGGATTTTGGTAGGTTTTTCTGTGTGTTTTAGTGTGTGTGCAGGTGTGTGGGTGTGTTGCAGGTGTGTGTGTGTGTGTGTGTCGAGAGGTTGAAGACGGGTCATATCTTTTTTTTCCCTTTTAGTCCTTAAGGTTTTGTGTATTTACAGTTTGGTCCTTGTGGGTTTATACAAATTGTTTTTTTTTTGTTTTTTTTTATTATTATTATTTTTTTTGGTAAATAAAATTTTTATTTTTAGTTATTCGTTTAAATAAAAATGTAATTTGTTTTAATTTGTATTTGGTTTAAATAATTGAAAAAAAATGATAAAAGTGAGGCCCAAAGTTAAGGTTGAGTTATTGTTGTGGGTGCTTTTTTGTGAGTTAAGGTGAAAATGTTAAAGCTGATGTGGCGCTAACATGCCACTGAGTTAAGTTATAACTCAAGTTACAACTATTCGTGCTCTAATGGTTAATCGCCAAAAGTTCTTTATAGATCCAACTTTTACCATAGAACCTATCAAGCAATTTTAGCCACTCATTTTTTTTATCAAAATAAAAAAATAAACTTCCACCCTTTTTTTAAAACATAAATATTTCGCAAACCGTAAATCGTCAAGCTACAAAAAAAATACCATCGCGACGAGAATTAAATTATCTTTCTATAGATATGCATTGTTATACACTTTCGACGAACTTTTTTTTCGATGAACTTTATTTTTTTCGCCCAGAAAAATCATATATGATTCGTAAGAATCATATATGATTCGATTTTGACAAATCATATATGATTCTTACGAATCATATATGATTCGTAAGAATCGAATCATATATGATTTTTTACAAATCATATATGATTTTTACGAATCATATATGATTCTTTCTGGGCGGAAATTAAAAAAAAAAAAGTTCGTCGAAAGTATATAACAATGCATATCTATAGAAAGATCATTTAATTCTCGTCGCGATGGTATTTTTTTTGTAGCTTGAAGATTTACCGTTTGCAAGATATGTTGTTTTGAAAAAAAAAATGGAAAATATAAATGGGTGGCTATGATTGGTTGATAGGTTCTATGACATGTATAGGTTCTTCATGGATCTCAACTCATGGTTAATCTAATTGACTAATTACAAGTTGACAAAAATTAATAAGGATGAATTAACAAGTCACGTGCCAAGTTAGTGGCTAACCCTGATTGGCACAAACCAACCCCTTTTTTTCGTCAAACCGAGTCAATTCACTCACCGATCCACCCATCAAAACAAACACCCACCTCTTCATTTACCACCCTCCAAAACTATAAAACCCCAACCTCTCTCCTCCTCCCCCACTCTCACACCCCCCCACGCGCCCCACTCCCACCTCACAAACACACGTGGACCCCACACCACGCGCGTAAGGAATAATAATCTCACGCGCCCCTCTTTGCAACCCTAATCGCTTCACCCAGCAACCCTCTCCTCTATCTATATCGTGCCTTGCCTCAACCATCATCCATCATGCTTCATCGTTTAGGTCTATTTAGATCGGCTGATTTTAATTAGTTCGAAACTACGTCGTTTTGTTGATCCCTGATTTTGAT
>LBNU01038669.1:116024-135422 GCA_014162995.1 Artemisia annua
TAATAATAATTATTAGTATTTTATATTAATGATTTATATGTAATCGATTATGTTATGTTATGTTCAGATCTGTGATATTATGATTTATTTGATATGATTTTGGTTGATTATATTGTCCGTGTGGTTTGACTTTGTTCAGATCTGTGATTATTTGTGATTTTGTTGATATCTGTTACGTAATTTTTTTTAAATTTGTGATTATATGTTTTAAACAGTGATTTTTTTTATTAGATCTATGTTTATATGATATACGCGATTCCGTTTCTGTTATTTATTGTAATTGTATGCTTTATGTTATTCAGATCTATGTTTTGATTCAGAAATCTAATGATACATAGTGTTTTTTTTTGGTTGAATTTGCAGAGTTAAATTAAAGATGGAACCGATGGATATTGTTGGTAAAACGAAAGAAGATGCTTCGCTACCCAAAGGTTTTTTCGATTTGATTTTTTCTTCATGTTATAATTTGTTAAGTGTTTGCGTTTATGTTGTTGTTGATGTGTTTGATAAGATTATTAGGTGCTTTGCACTACGCAATGATTGACATATCTTTGGATGAATTTGTTTTTATTCTGATGATTTAAAATTAAATTTGCAATTATCTGTATGGTGTCAGAAGGGGAATCATCTGAATATCTGATTAATTGATTTTATAATTTGAACATAATACATGTATATACATGTTATAAAGTGGATGTCTATGAAACTATATAGATTATTAATCTCTATACTTTACAGGTTAATATTGATCGTTGTTATGTTTACACGTTGAAGATATGACGATGTGTTTTCTCTGTTGTATGCTAGTGTTGATTATGTGTTCGGTGAAAAAAAATCGTGCTCATCTTCTCTGCGTTATATGTTAATGTGGATAAGCATGTATCTTTTTGTTGATTCTTAGCTTTGATTGGCGTCTGTTGTTGGCGAATATGTTGAAAAGTTTTATATCTGTTGGCTTAAATCTTGTTGAGATATGTGACTAATAGAAATTTTTAATTTTGCAGCCACGATGACTAAAATAATCAAGGAGATGCTTCCCCCAGATGTACGTGTTGCTAGAGATACTCAAGATCTTTTGATCGAGTGTTGTGTAGGTGAGATTCTTATCATACTTGTAAACACATTTGCTTCTTTTGTGAGTACTTGCTTTATCTTGGCAAGTGATTGGGGATAGAGCTGAGCAAAATCAACCGAAAACCGAACCGACAAACCGGGCCGAACTGAACTTATTCGGTTGTGTTTCGGTTTTACTCGGTTTGGTTCTCAATTCACGTTTTACCCTTATTCGGTTTTAAGGCCGGTTCGGGTTTGGTTGGGTCGGGTCGGGTTTGACCTGTGCTCAGCCCTAAATGGGGATGTTTGAGAAACCGATATAGAAAACATATATTTTACTTTGCTAGGACAAGTATAATTGTGGTTATATCAAGTTCATGGTATGTCTATCGTTATAAGAGAGAACGTTTTTTAGACACTCAATATTCTAATGGTATTTGCGGTTTTCACCCAAGTACATGATATGATTTCGCCTTCACGAGTAATGCCATAAATTAATGAATTTTTTTGCATATGGTTGGTGCTTGTGCTCCATTTATTTTTAAATATTTGTTTCATAGATCGCTGAGGCACTCTATGCAGTCACATGTTATGCTTGAATTTTATGTTAGGCACTGGATTGTTTGTAAAGCCATAGGATATCATGTATACGCCTGTCTTTGCTTTTCATTTCTTATACCATCAACTGCACTTCTCTTACAAGGTTTTTTTCTCTATCTTGCAGAGTTTATCAATCTTATTTCATCAGAATCAAATGAAGTCTGCAGTAGAGAAGATAAAAGAACAATTGCACCCGAGCATGTTCTCAAGGCATTAGAGGTTTGTTAGTTACTTGCATAATGTTTATAATCATATTTATTTTAGTGTAATAAGTTAAGAATTACATGTGATGAGGTTCAGTAGTGTATCACACAGTTTTTTTTTGAACAAAGTGTATCACATAGTTAATGTTATTATTTATCAAACTAATGATCCGTCCTTTCTTCAGGTTCTTGGTTTTGGGGATTACATAGAAGAAGTTTATGCTGCTTATGAGCAACACAAACTCGAAACAGTGGTAATGATTTATATTATATACGAGTAACTGTTATAGTTTGCTACCATATTATGATTTTAACTTATGATGAGTAGTTTGAGTATGGGGCTTATGTGATGCTAACTTCTACCAAAATGATTGAACAGGATACTGTTAGAGCTGGAAAATGCACAAACGGAGCCGAGATGACTGAAGAAGAAGCATTAGCAGAGCAGCAGAGGATGTTTGCGGAGGCACGTGCTAGGATGAATGGTGTTGCAGCCGCCCCCAAACCGCCTGAAGCCGAACCAAGTTTGAACAGCTAACTCTTAGAGCCCTTTATAAAATTAGGCAAGCTTCCTTACACCCCCTATCATGTACAAAGTCCTTTTGGCTTAGTTCGCTGCTACCTGTTTGAATGTTAGTGTAATTTGTACTCTTAATTTATGTCTATATGCTTTGCTGATTAGTAAGGGTTAGTTAAGTCAAAGTCAAAGCTGCCTCTTATTTGTTAGGCATGTTGCAGCTGAATGATTTGTTGACAGGGAAATGAAATAGAAGGTTGCTTACATTATTTTGATGATTTCCAGATACCTTAGGAACGTTAATTGTGTGTGTGTGTGTGTGTGTGTGTGTTTTTTCCTGGTTTGTTTTTGAGTCTGTTGCTGTGTTATGAATCACAAGGTCATGGAACAGAGGGAGATTGATAGGGTTCTCGAATAAAGTTTTAGCAATATTCTTGTATTTCTTGAATGACAAGATATTTCGGGCAGGAATGTTCTTGTTTCAAGAACATAAGATTCCATACAATTTACTAGGCGATGTACAATGAGTGAAATTCTATCCAGTGAGTTGTAGCTTTTTGTTAAGAAACACATGATCTAAATTACCATGAACTTCTTTCAACAGATTCCTTACCTACTTTATTCTTCTACACGTTATCACTACTTTATATGCAAGTGGTAGTATAGTTTATAGTAGTCGCCTGCATTCTCCCCTCCAACAATTTTTATAATTGCTACCGTTGCCATGTATGTTATTCCTATCTCCTATATTGACGCCCTTTTATCCATTAACAAAACAGAATGGCTGGCAACTATATTAACGCCCTTTTAGCCGCTAACCAAACAGAATGGCTGGCTACTAGTTATGTACCGTTACAATGTATGTTATTCCCATCTCCTGTATTAACGCCCTTTTATACATTAACCAAACAGAATGGCTGGCAAAATAGTTATGAGGTGTTTAACACCCTTCCCAGCCTCTTCTTTCTGAAAATGTCACAATGGTCGAAACTTTTTAGGATGCTTATCAAATTGATGGTTTTACATCATGTCACCCCATAAGACTACCAACGGCATATGTTTATTGACGTTTATTCATTAAAGCACCATCGCTCTTCAGACGTAATTTAGCTGAGTTTGCGTTGATTCAGTACCCAATCATTTTAAATTGAAGTTTTAAGTATAAAGGGTGTATGCAATATCTAATGTGTTTGGGAACTCATTATGTGATCATTATAACTTGATGTCGCATTTACTAGTTTATAATGTTTGGATTAAGATACTGATTTCAATGTTTTGTTGGTGGTATCAGTATATCGATAGTGTGTGCGTATGATTACAAATGATTACCCAATAAGCTCTCATTCTTTTAAATTTCTGAAAATAGTGTAAAAAGAGGATTGTGGGGCATGTTCTAGGCCCTGAAAGAGCTAGTTTTAGGGCATTGGTTGGTGAAACTTAGACATAAACTGGCCACAATCCAATTTGATGACAGAAAGAGACATATATGTTGTACTCTTTATTCCATTCTCTTTATTTGTAAAATCGAGTCATAAAACAACCAAAAGCACATGTACTGGTTTGATATATACCGGAAAAACAGAACACGCAACAAAGATTGGAATTTGTAACCAAAATAAGACGCTGTGCTTCAAGATGTAAATTATCTAAGCGAAGAGAGTGCTTGGAGGATCGGCTTATATGCATGTCGTATGTGCAAATCACTGTTTGTATCTGATTAGATCATGTAACGTGCTCATTAAGTTAAACCTAGTCAATCCTAACTCTGCTGCTAACTATGTTTGTAACATCTAATTGTTTACGTGACATGCGCCATGATAACTGAAAAGAACATTGCTAAAAATATATTAAATGACGGGAAACATCATGGATTTCTTAAACGAAAAATGATGCGAATTCAAATATGTTATGTTAGCAACGATGTCTCGTACCACGTAAATTAAAGTTATTCAGTTGGAACATGTTGCTCATGGAATAGACCTAACAAAAGGGATGGAATGCTTTTTGCAGCTAATTTTGGACTGTTGGATCCATTGTCCCTGAGACACCAGAACCCAGAGAGCCAGTGATCTTTTCTTGATCATGTATGATGTTTTTTTGTGGTAGATTACGTAGATACTTGTACAATGTGTAGTAAAGTTTTTTAGTTTATAGTAGTCGCCTGCATTCTCCCCTCAACAATTTTTATAATTGCTACTGTTGCAATGTATGTTATTCCTATCTCCTATATTGACGCCCTTTTAGCCGTTAACAAAACAGAATGGCTGGCAACTATATTAACGCCCTTTTTAGCCGTTAACCAAACAGAATGGCTGGCAACTAATGTACCGTTGCAATGTATGTTATTCCCATCTCCTATATTAACGCCCTTTTAGCCGTTAACCAAACAGAATGGCTGGCAACTAGTTATGAGTTGTTTAGTACCCTTCCCAGCCTCTTCTTTCTGAAAATGTCACAATGTTCGAAACTTTTTAGGATGCTTATCAAATTGATGGATTTACATCATGTCACCCCGATAAGACCACCAACGACAAATGTATTCATTAAAGCACCATCGCTCTTCAGACGTAATTTAGTTGTAAGAGTTTGCATTGATTCAGTACCAATCATTTTAAATTGAAGTTTAACTATAAAGGGTGTATGCAAATACCTAATGTGTTTTAGAAGGGGAGTGATTTGCACACTCCTATAATTTGTTGGGACACTCTTTTTATGCTTCAGTTAGTTGTACAAAACTCATACTATGCTTTATCTGTTTGTGCTGTAGAGTGTGCCAATGAATAAATTGAGTTCCAATCACTTCCCGTTTTGGAACTCATTATGTGATATAATTATAACTTGATGTTGCATTTACTAGTGTATAATGTTTGGATTAAGATACTGTGTTTTCAATGTTGGTACTTGGTAGTATTAGTATTTCGATACAGTGTGTGAGTATGATTACAAATGATTACGCAATAAGCTCTCTTCTTTTAAATTTCTGAAAATAGTGTAAAAAGAGGATTGTGGGGCATGTTCTAGGCCCTGAAAGAGCTAGTTTTAGGGCATTGGTTGGTGAAACTTAGACATAAACTGGCCACAATCCAATTTGATGACAGAAAGAGATATGTGTACTCTTTATTCCATTCTCTTTATTTGTAAAATCCAGTCATAAAACAACCAAAAGCACATGTAAAAGTTTGATATAATACCGGAAAAACAGAACACGCAACAAAGATTGGAATTTGTAACCATAATAAGACACTATGCTTTCAAGATGTAAATTATCTAAGCGCAAAGAAAGTGCTTGGAGGATCGGCTTATATGCATGTCGTATGTGCAAATCACTGTTTATATCTGATTAGATCATGTAACATGCTCATTAAGTTAAACCTAGTCAATCATAACTCTGCTGCAAACCATGTTTGTAACATCTAATTGTTTACGTGACATGCGCCATGGTAACTGAAAAGCACATTGCTAAAAATATATTAAATGATGGGAACATCCATTCAAACATGGATTTCTTAAACGAAAAATGATGCGAATTCAAATATGTTATGTTAGCAACGATGTCTCGTACCACGTAAATTAAAGTTATTCAGTTGGAACATGTTGCTCATGGAATAGACCTAACAAAAGGGATGGAATGCTTTTTGCAGCTAATTTTGGACTGTTGGATCCATTGTCCCTGAACCACCCGAACCCAGAGAGCCAGTGATCTTTTCTTGATCATGTATGATGTTTTTTTGTGGTAGATTACGTAGATACTTGTACAATGTGCAGTAAAGTTAGTACTAGGAAAAAGAGCCTTCTTTTTGCCCTCTGAGTGCATTTGTAATCTTTAGTATTGTGTTGGGAATTCTGGTCAAAAAAACACAAAAAAAGGCCAGTCAAGCATTGCCTTCTCTCTAGCCCCACAAAGAAAGTGAAGTTACACATTTACTTTGTTCCCTTACCTTTATTCTCTATTAAAATGAACATAAAGGACTCTTGGGTGTGTTTGTGACTCTATCCTGTCGACGTGACACACAATTCAAGAAAACTCGGGTCGAAATTTGAACTGAATGAACTTACATGTCGATTTTGAATCCATGTATTTTTAACACAAATCGCGCTGTTTTACCATAGGTTTATGTTATGAGGAGAGGCGACTTTGTTTTTGAACGGCAAAAATACAACATAGTATCCGTCATTGCATTTGGTAAATAGGTTTTTTTTTTTTGAATATCACGATTTTCTCTCTTGTTACCAAAAGAGTCAAGACGTGTTATTTCAATGTCGTTAAAAGAGTTTGTTTATAGTAATGCGCAATTATTATTATTTTTTTTTGGATTTACCTAAAGTTCTTTTTAAAAAGTTAAAGGGCTTAGATGTCATTTCTCCTAACATTCTTTATTTTGAACCAAGCCCATCGGGCATCCCTTGTTGGGGTTGCTTATTTTTCTTTTACTTTTTTGAAGATCCCAAATGTATCAATAGAGTTTTATCAACCAATCATTATATATTCAAGATTCATCATTAATAAAAATAAAACATTAAAAAAAAAGAAGAAAAGTAATACTTAGAAACAAACAAAATAAAAGCAAAAAAAACATCTCAAATACTTTAAACTTAAATAACCACAATATCTCTCCATCTCTATCTATATCTCACTCAATAAGTAGTTGCCTTATTCCACTTTGGTCACTATCTTTCTTTCATATGAAAACAACCATGGCAAAACCCTCTCAAGACACCAAGAAACACTTCCATTGGTCAAACAAAGTCAACAATGAAGATGATCAAGAAAAAGAAGAAACCCCTTCCTTCATAACAAAGTGTATCACATAGTTAATGTTATTATTTATCAAACTAATGATCCGTCCTTTCTTCAGGTTCTTGGTTTTGGGGATTACATAGAAGAAGTTTATGCTGCTTATGAGCAACACAAACTCGAAACAGTGGTAATGATTTATATTATATACGAGTAACTGTTATAGTTTGCTACCATATTATGATTTTAACTTATGATGAGTAGTTTGAGTATGGGGCTTATGTGATGCTAACTTCTACCAAAATGATTGAACAGGATACTGTTAGAGCTGGAAAATGCACAAACGGAGCCGAGATGACTGAAGAAGAAGCATTAGCAGAGCAGCAGAGGATGTTTGCGGAGGCACGTGCTAGGATGAATGGTGTTGCAGCCGCCCCCAAACCGCCTGAAGCCGAACCAAGTTTGAACAGCTAACTCTTAGAGCCCTTTATAAAATTAGGCAAGCTTCCTTACACCCCCTATCATGTACAAAGTCCTTTTGGCTTAGTTCGCTGCTACCTGTTTGAATGTTAGTGTAATTTGTACTCTTAATTTATGTCTATATGCTTTGCTGATTAGTAAGGGTTAGTTAAGTCAAAGTCAAAGCTGCCTCTTATTTGTTAGGCATGTTGCAGCTGAATGATTTGTTGACAGGGAAATGAAATAGAAGGTTGCTTACATTATTTTGATGATTTCCAGATACCTTAGGAACGTTAATTGTGTGTGTGTGTGTGTGTGTGTGTGTTTTTTCCTGGTTTGTTTTTGAGTCTGTTGCTGTGTTATGAATCACAAGGTCATGGAACAGAGGGAGATTGATAGGGTTCTCGAATAAAGTTTTAGCAATATTCTTGTATTTCTTGAATGACAAGATATTTCGGGCAGGAATGTTCTTGTTTCAAGAACATAAGATTCCATACAATTTACTAGGCGATGTACAATGAGTGAAATTCTATCCAGTGAGTTGTAGCTTTTTGTTAAGAAACACATGATCTAAATTACCATGAACTTCTTTCAACAGATTCCTTACCTACTTTATTCTTCTACACGTTATCACTACTTTATATGCAAGTGGTAGTTTAGTTTATAGTAGTCGCCTGCATTCTCCCCTCAACAATTTTTATAATTGCTACTGTTGCAATGTATGTTATTCCTATCTCCTATATTGACGCCCTTTTAGCCGTTAACAAAACAGAATGGCTGGCAACTATATTAACGCCCTTTTTAGCCGTTAACCAAACAGAATGGCTGGCAACTAATGTACCGTTGCAATGTATGTTATTCCCATCTCCTATATTAACGCCCTTTTAGCCGTTAACCAAACAGAATGGCTGGCAACTAGTTATGAGTTGTTTAGTACCCTTCCCAGCCTCTTCTTTCTGAAAATGTCACAATGTTCGAAACTTTTTAGGATGCTTATCAAATTGATGGATTTACATCATGTCACCCCGATAAGACCACCAACGACAAATGTATTCATTAAAGCACCATCGCTCTTCAGACGTAATTTAGTTGTAAGAGTTTGCATTGATTCAGTACCAATCATTTTAAATTGAAGTTTAACTATAAAGGGTGTATGCAAATACCTAATGTGTTTTAGAAGGGGAGTGATTTGCACACTCCTATAATTTGTTGGGACACTCTTTTTATGCTTCAGTTAGTTGTACAAAACTCATACTATGCTTTATCTGTTTGTGCTGTAGAGTGTGCCAATGAATAAATTGAGTTCCAATCACTTCCCGTTTTGGAACTCATTATGTGATATAATTATAACTTGATGTTGCATTTACTAGTGTATAATGTTTGGATTAAGATACTGTGTTTTCAATGTTGGTACTTGGTAGTATTAGTATTTCGATACAGTGTGTGAGTATGATTACAAATGATTACGCAATAAGCTCTCTTCTTTTAAATTTCTGAAAATAGTGTAAAAAGAGGATTGTGGGGCATGTTCTAGGCCCTGAAAGAGCTAGTTTTAGGGCATTGGTTGGTGAAACTTAGACATAAACTGGCCACAATCCAATTTGATGACAGAAAGAGATATGTGTACTCTTTATTCCATTCTCTTTATTTGTAAAATCCAGTCATAAAACAACCAAAAGCACATGTAAAAGTTTGATATAATACCGGAAAAACAGAACACGCAACAAAGATTGGAATTTGTAACCATAATAAGACACTATGCTTTCAAGATGTAAATTATCTAAGCGCAAAGAAAGTGCTTGGAGGATCGGCTTATATGCATGTCGTATGTGCAAATCACTGTTTATATCTGATTAGATCATGTAACATGCTCATTAAGTTAAACCTAGTCAATCATAACTCTGCTGCAAACCATGTTTGTAACATCTAATTGTTTACGTGACATGCGCCATGGTAACTGAAAAGCACATTGCTAAAAATATATTAAATGATGGGAACATCCATTCAAACATGGATTTCTTAAACGAAAAATGATGCGAATTCAAATATGTTATGTTAGCAACGATGTCTCGTACCACGTAAATTAAAGTTATTCAGTTGGAACATGTTGCTCATGGAATAGACCTAACAAAAGGGATGGAATGCTTTTTGCAGCTAATTTTGGACTGTTGGATCCATTGTCCCTGAACCACCCGAACCCAGAGAGCCAGTGATCTTTTCTTGATCATGTATGATGTTTTTTTGTGGTAGATTACGTAGATACTTGTACAATGTGCAGTAAAGTTAGTACTAGGAAAAAGAGCCTTCTTTTTGCCCTCTGAGTGCATTTGTAATCTTTAGTATTGTGTTGGGAATTCTGGTCAAAAAAACACAAAAAAAGGCCAGTCAAGCATTGCCTTCTCTCTAGCCCCACAAAGAAAGTGAAGTTACACATTTACTTTGTTCCCTTACCTTTATTCTCTATTAAAATGAACATAAAGGACTCTTGGGTGTGTTTGTGACTCTATCCTGTCGACGTGACACACAATTCAAGAAAACTCGGGTCGAAATTTGAACTGAATGAACTTACATGTCGATTTTGAATCCATGTATTTTTAACACAAATCGCGCTGTTTTACCATAGGTTTATGTTATGAGGAGAGGCGACTTTGTTTTTGAACGGCAAAAATACAACATAGTATCCGTCATTGCATTTGGTAAATAGGTTTTTTTTTTTTGAATATCACGATTTTCTCTCTTGTTACCAAAAGAGTCAAGACGTGTTATTTCAATGTCGTTAAAAGAGTTTGTTTATAGTAATGCGCAATTATTATTATTTTTTTTTGGATTTACCTAAAGTTCTTTTTAAAAAGTTAAAGGGCTTAGATGTCATTTCTCCTAACATTCTTTATTTTGAACCAAGCCCATCGGGCATCCCTTGTTGGGGTTGCTTATTTTTCTTTTACTTTTTTGAAGATCCCAAATGTATCAATAGAGTTTTATCAACCAATCATTATATATTCAAGATTCATCATTAATAAAAATAAAACATTAAAAAAAAAGAAGAAAAGTAATACTTAGAAACAAACAAAATAAAAGCAAAAAAAACATCTCAAATACTTTAAACTTAAATAACCACAATATCTCTCCATCTCTATCTATATCTCACTCAATAAGTAGTTGCCTTATTCCACTTTGGTCACTATCTTTCTTTCATATGAAAACAACCATGGCAAAACCCTCTCAAGACACCAAGAAACACTTCCATTGGTCAAACAAAGTCAACAATGAAGATGATCAAGAAAAAGAAGAAACCCCTTCCTTCAATTCTTTCCCTCAAAATTATAAAGACAATAATGAATTGCCATCACACTTAACAAGAAAAAAACTCCAAGCAATCACAATTGCTAGATTTCGCTCGGTTCTTACTTCACTGAACAAGAACCGAGCAAACATACTACAACACGGGCTAGGCCCTAGGGTTATAGGGACCCTTTTTGGCCACAGAAAAGGCCATGTCCATTTCGCGTTCCAAAAAAACCCTACGTCCCAACCAACTTTCATGATCGAGCTACAAACTCCAATAAGTGGCTTAGTTAAGGAAATGGCTTCCGGGCTTGTTAGGATCGCATTAGAATGTGATAAAGATGATGACAAAAATAAGAAAGGTGGTAACTCTAAAAGGTTATTGGAGGAGACTCTTTGGAGGACATATTGCAATGGCAAAAAGTGCGGGTTTGGGATAAAAAGGGAATGTGGAGAGAAAGAATGGAAAGTACTTAAAGCCGTTGAGCCAATATCAATGGGAGCAGGAGTACTTCCTGCTGAAAAACCGAGTGATGACGAAAAAGATGGAGTGGTTAATGATGGTGAGATTATGTATATGAGAGCTAAATTTGAAAGGGTGGTAGGATCAAGAGATTCAGAAGCTTTCTATATGATGAATCCTGATAGTAATGGTGCTCCTGAACTTAGCATATACTTGCTTAGAATTTGATGGTTCAAGTTGAATAAAATTTGGATACAAGTTCAAGTTGTTTGAAGCTATAATAGATGTTTTCTTGAAATTTTTTCTTGAATGTGATCTCTGTTATGGAATTAGTAATAGGGTGATGTAGTTTATGAAGGGTGGAATGGGAAATATACATATATTAGTTATGTAATAATTTTTGTGGTATTGTTAGTATTTACTATTTGGATTTGAGATCATGTTTCAGTTTGAACATAGAGATAATGTTTAGTTTGTTGTGAGATGAAAGAAAATCTCAATCTTAAAAATGTGATTTTCTAAGGAGTTATGGGTTCATGCAGTTGTTTTGAAGCTAAAAGGAAAAACGCCTTCATTCTGTTTGCATTATCTTATTTGTTTGTCTAACAAGATACTTTGAATGTAAAATTTACCTAATATAAACTGTTGGAAATATATACTTATAAATCAAAATAAACAAGGTTAGGCAACAAAAAAGGCAAAAAGTTAGACCTTAAATCTTGCTAAACTTTACTTTTCTTTCCCTCAAAATTATAAAGACAATAATGAATTGCCATCACACTTAACAAGAAAAAAACTCCAAGCAATCACAATTGCTAGATTTCGCTCGGTTCTTACTTCACTGAACAAGAACCGAGCAAACATACTACAACACGGGCTAGGCCCTAGGGTTATAGGGACCCTTTTTGGCCACAGAAAAGGCCATGTCCATTTCGCGTTCCAAAAGAACCCTACGTCCCAACCAACTTTCATGATCGAGCTACAAACTCCAATAAGTGGTTTAGTTAAGGAAATGGCTTCCGGGCTTGTTAGGATCGCGTTAGAATGTGATAAAGATGATGACAAAAATAAGAAAGGTGGCAACTCTAAAAGGTTATTGGAGGAGCCTCTTTGGAGGACATATTGTAATGGCAAAAAGTGCGGGTTTGGGATAAAAAGGGAATGTGGAGAGAAAGAATGGAAAGTACTTAAAGCCGTTGAGCCAATATCAATGGGAGCAGGAGTACTTCCTGCTGAAAAACCGAGTGATGACGAAAAAGATGGAGTTGTTAATGATGGTGAGATTATGTACATGAGAGCTAAGTTTGAAAGGGTGGTAGGATCAAGAGATTCAGAAGCTTTCTATATGATGAACCCTGATAGTAATGGTGCTCCTGAACTTAGCATATATTTGCTTAGAATTTGATGGTTCAAGTTGAATAAAATTTGGATACAAGTTCAAGTTGTTTGAAGCTATAATAGATGTTTTCTTGAAATTTTTTCTTGAATGTGATCTCTGTTATGGAATTAGTAATAGGGTGATTTTGTTGTAATTTGTAGTTTATGAAGGGTGGAATGGGAAATATACATATATTAGTTATGTAATAATTTTTGTGGTATTGTTAGTACGTATTTACTATTTGGATTGAGATCATGTTTCAGTTTGAACATAGAGATAATGTTTAGTTTGTTGTGAGATGAAGTTTAATTATTATAATGATCCCACAATAAATGACCAACTTTTTTTTTTCCCTCACTAACAAAAAACTCTTCAAATTTAACATGAGAAAATCTCAATCTTAAAAATGTGATTTTCTAAGGAGTTATGGGTTCATGCAGTTGTTTTGAAGCTAAAAGGAAAAACGCCTTCATTCTGTTTGCATTATCTTATTTGTTTGTCTAACAAGATACTTTGAATGTAAAATTTACCTAATATAAACTGTTGGAAATATATACTTATAAATCAAAATAAACAAGGTTAGGCAACAAAAAAAGGCCAAAAGTTAGACCTTAAATCTTGCTAAACTTTACATGTTTGTAAATCCCCTAAAAACAACAACAACAACAACAACAACAACTTGCATTTCTTACTCATAAGACTCTACACTCTGTTCTCGAGTTCTTATTTGGAGAGAAGAGAAGAGAAGTGGAGAGGAAACTGAAAAAAAAAATCACGTTCCCGAGTTTTTTTGGAGAGAAGAGGAGATGAAATTATGTCAAAACTTCTCTCCTAATCTTCTTTCCAAATTGAGATGATTTGGAGAGAATGAGGTTTTAAAGCCATTTTTTCTTACATGCCATTTCTTTTCTCTCCAAATAAGGAACACAAAATTAAAAATCATTTTTTTTTTTTGCATCTCCTCTTCTTTTCTCTCTTGTTTCCTCTCTTCATTTCTCTTCTTTCCGTTTTATACTCGGGAACAGAGTAATCCTCTACAATTAATGTGATACCAAAATCAACCACATTGAAAAATAAAAATAAAATAGACACATGCCATGACCATTTGATGAATTAGGTTATCTTTAGCTTTGTGTTTCCCTGTTCCTACAATATCATGGTGAATGAATGGTGCAATGATTCATTGACGTTTTATATTAGGCTTCGGTTTTGTGAATGAATGGACAATATCACACTGTCGCATGTTTATCATCCAATAAACAAGTTATAAACCAAGTCTTTTATACAACTACTAGATTCAGACTCGTCCGGTGCTCGGTTACCCCATACACATCGTATGCGTATTTTGCTAGTACTTATGAGGAGGGCTTTTGAAGTGAAATTAATATGAAGAGTGCTTCTCGGATAAGAATCCAAGATAGACGAAAATGAGTGTTAGACGAAAATGAGTGTTGACACAAACGAAAATAAGCGTGAAACATGCACTTTCGATATGCATTTTCTATCAAGTGAAACTTGTTACGGGTTAGAATACGAACCACACAAAAATGTCTTCGAACAAATACTTTCAAGACGTATTCTTCAATCGGATGGAGACATTTATCTACAATAATGATGACATAAAATAGCCATGGAAAAAAGCATACCACAAAAAAAAAATAAAAAATACAATATTAAGATAAGACTTCTCTTAAATAATGTATTGGGCATGAAAATGAAATAAAATATATAATGGTATAGCATTAATAGTGAATTTTATTTTGTGCACACTACAATAATCGGCTCGATTGACGAGGTCCAAATCGGTCCTCGCCAAAAAGCCTTAGCGAAGACATGTCAAGTTTTGTGTCATTTAGCGACTTTTGGCGAGGACATAATGACGGAACTTGAACATTTTTTTGAGAGGGCCGAATTTATTTTGAGGGGGCCGAATCGGAGATTTGTTTGTAACATCAACTAAATTACCTCTAAAACCTATAATATTTACACTAGGTGCCGCAAATTTTGAAGCCGGGACCCTCCCTGCCCCTACATAATTCCGCCCTTGATCATGTCTTCGCCAAAACATTCTCGCCCGTTCTACTTTCTTGTAGTGGTACCTATCTATCATAATCAATACTCCATTGATGAGCATATAGTATCTACGGTTTGTTAGCCACTTCAACTGTCTTAGGATCAGAGAATTTGAGGGCTTATCCGAAAAGATGTAAATTCTTTTTCCTTTTGTATACCATTTATGGCAATAAAATTTTAAAATAATAATAATAATAATAATTTTGCTTGTATTCTTTTTTGGTCCTTGTTGTACCTCACTCTCGTTTTCAATGGGGTATGCTCTTTCTTTTTAGCATCAATCGAAGTTGGGTAGTTGTCCACATTGAATAAGGTGGACAAAGATCGAAGATCGGGGTTAAAAGGTCACGGGGTAAATGAGATAATTTAACAAACTAAAACTAAAACTTAATTAACAACTTGTTTTGCTAATTAAGTTTTATATAAGACCATAAATGACTTAGTGTGCATATACTAGAAAGTTTATAAACCGAAAAAGTGAATTTGTGAGTATGTTTATGAGGCTTTGAAAAGCTTATAAACCCGCTAAATAAGCTAGCACAAACACCTCTAAATTGAATTGAGTGTTTAAGTTACGGACATGTCCTCATGACACTTCTTACTTCATCTTTTATAATATCAGCTTTCAGTGGTGAACCTTGGGGGTTTCTGGGGGATGCACGGAAATCCCATGAATTTTTCTTGCGTAGAGTAAAATTATGTTAAATATACTGATTTTTCCGAAATAACATGGTCCTTAAGTTTTGGGTTACAATTTTTATGTTCTTTTCATTAAATGAACCTCGTGACTTTTGGTTCTAGATCCGTCACTGCTGACTTCGTATACTTATGATTTGCATTAGTTGCTATAAAGATTCAGTAAGGGAAAAAATTCAACGCTGTGTTATTTTTAAATATTGGTACTAACTGAAAATTTACGTTTCTTTTCATGCACGAGAATGTCTTAGTTACGTAGATTTCATGTGTTCTTTGGCTAAATGAGACAATAATTTAAAACTCGTTGGCTAAACAATGACTAAAGAAAAGTCCAGATATGAGCATACATGTTAGACCACTTACATCAGAAAAAGAAAATTGACTTTGCGGGCCATTTGAATCACGGATCTTTTCTCCTTTTATCTATTTACCTATTTAGTTTGTTACTATGAGATGTAAATATTTGCATTTTAGTTAAGGTGTTTAATATTCTAAGTACTAAGATGACACAATATTAATACAATTCCATGCTTGAATTGTACAGTAACTTGTATTAACCTATAATAGAATGAAGAAATATTTGTTATTTCAAATAATAATATATTACAATAACAAATTAACAAAAGATGAAGTGAGATGTAAAATTTTTAAGCACTTATGACTATTAGACTGGTGCCAGTGGAGAGCGGCAAGAATCGGTAAAGGGAGGGCTCACGTGACAAGTTTGCTAGAAGGGAAGGGCTCACGGCGGCAAGGCTCACCAAAAGTGAGTTGACCGAGTGGTTCAACTTATATGGAAACGTGCAATTTTGGGCCCTTTAATGTTTTTATTGTTTGTTATTTAGTTTGTGAGTGTGTGTTGGGTATTTAGTGTAGTATTTGGTGGGTATGTTTGTATAAAAATGGGTATTTTAATAATTAAAAAAAATAAAAAAATTGAAAGGTGAAGTGGTGTGAATTATTGGGAATGAAAAGTAAGAGAGAGTGAGATGATAGAGAAAACTGATGTGGCGCCGGCGTGGATAATGAAGTGGTATGATTGCTGGGAGTAGTCTTAAAGCCTTTGCCTTATAACAAATAGATATTGTGGAATGCTATAGCCACATAAAAACATGTACAAAATCCTTCACAAAATGACGTGTCAGACAGTGATTGGCTGAATCATAAAGAAAAGAGTAAAACTATAATAAAATCCACTAATCAGTGCTTGACTAGACATTTTTGTGAAGATTTTACGAATGTTTTTATGTGGCTGTAGCATTCCTCATAAATATTAGACTTGTATTTTATAACATATTTATATCTAACTTGTTGATTCAACTATATGTACCAAAACCTCAAGACTATACCATAAAATATGGTAACCCAGATGCAACTATACAAGAACAAAAAAAACATATTGGAGGTGATTTGGACACTCCACTGATTGATGAAGACACTCAAAAGTATTGTGTATTGACATATATATCCTTAGATTATTTGAACTCATGTTCACTCCTGCAAGGACATAAATATCAAGATACAATATTTTTAAGTGTCTCAATCAATTAATTGAGTGTGCAAATCACCTATCAAAACATATAGTTATACACTTATACGTACATGATTATCTTTTGACAAGTATACTAATTATGGCTCCATCTTTATGGTTGTTACCATGGTGTCATTCTTTAGTTGGAAGAGTGGGGTATGATGTGAGATAAAGTATAATAAATTAAGGTTCCAATCAGATCAGATTACATTTTGATACCATCAAGATATTCTTCATCATATGTCCTTCATCATCTAATCATTTCATCAAATTGAGGTTAAATAAATAATCTAACGGCGTTTGTAAAGTACTATACTCCCTTTTCTTCCACAATACAAATTTTCTTATTTCAAACTTTCTTTTCATTTTCAAATATATGAGAAAGAATAATCAAAAATGTACTTTGCAAGCATAAAATAATTCTTAGAATCTAGTTGTAGCAAGATATACACTAATAAGTACTATTTTGTATTGTTCAATTAACAATACTATTACACTATAATTATTCTGACATTAATAAAAAAAAACTCAAAATGTACATTCTGACTAAATCATGCATCTTTGGAACCTAAAAATTCTACACATAACTTGTGGGTGGTTATAGGAGCGTTTGATGTATTAAGAAAACCACACTAGGGATATTAATAAAAGAACTTTAAGCCATGAAAGTGTTAATAGAAAATTGTTGACACTATAAAGAGCTATATTTAACACTTGTTGCCGACTTGCCCCTACTATTAGTGATCCGAATCATAATTAGGC
Source organism: Artemisia annua (assembly GCA_014162995.1). NCBI lineage: Eukaryota > Viridiplantae > Streptophyta > Magnoliopsida > Asterales > Asteraceae > Artemisia > Artemisia annua. Next base: position 133,780 of record LBNU01038669.1, read on the forward strand.
TAACACTCCAAAGACTCAAAGAGCTATTTAACACTTGTCATTGCCCCTACTATTAGTGGTCTTGATCATAATTAGGCTAGAAAAATACATTGGATCATGTTGGAATATATATAATATATAGCAGAAAAATGTAATTATTTGATTAAATTCATTCAATATTTATATTTATCCTAAACTTCACCTGCCCCTGCTCAAGTTGCTAATGATAATTATTAGGATGAATAAAAGATTACACCCACATTATGGAAAAGAAAAGCACATTGAATGGATGGGAGTGAAACTCTCTAATCATTATAAATTTTAAATATCATAATTAGACTAAACCATGATATAAAGACATAAATCATCATCTATTTGGCAATTATCAATTGGCCTATAAACCTTTATTTTTTGGTAATTGTGGTACCTACCTTTAGGCTCTTTTTCTTTGATAACAACCAATTCGCATTTTCAAGATTACAATGTTGCACCCGTTTGAATAAACCTTTAATACAAATGAATTATACTAGCTTCTATTGATGTTTTCTCCTTGATTAGCAACAAAGATGGTAAAAAGTAAAAACGTAGAACTTGGTGACACAAAACAAAAGTATTATTTCCATGATTTAATTTCCACTACTACTCGAAAAAAGTCCATCTAAACACTTAGAAATACATCCAAACTCTTAGAACAAAATCACATAAAAAAGACAGTAAACATAGAAATAATTCCAACGATCATAAGAGTTTGAGACAACGTATCACTATCCATCTTAAGTATCGACATCGCTTCACTCTTCGTATTAGCAGATGTATGGTTTGCGGGTTGAACAATAACTTTCTCATGCTCCAAAACTTTAACAATCATCTTAAGTCCACTTTCACAATGGCTCGAATCACCACTAATGAAATAAAAGTACCCTGATCGATTAAGTTCAACGCTAGTGTCACCATTGTCGTTAGACATAATCGGGTTCGCTGATTTGCATGTCTCGTGCTCTTCTTTAGTCACAACCAATACCGAATCCTCCTTGTACAAAAAACCTACATGTATAAAAAACAATGCACATTCATTATTAGTCTTTTCTTAAAACATGTTCACAAAACATAAAAATGTATATAGTACTAAGAGTATTTACGAAGCGTGTCGTTGATCTTAAAGCGATTATGTTCAGCCCATTCGTTGAAGTGATTCGTGTCGTTGGAAGGAGGGATAGACCACCCTATGTCACCACCAACTTTGAACTCAATGCTGTGGACTTTGAGAACGGTAAAAAAGGCTAGTGTCATGAAAATGATGGTTAAGTTCTTCATGGTTGTAAAGGGTTTTTGGGATTAGGGTAATTAGTGTGGGGAGTAAGGTTAGTAACGAGGGTTTATATTGAGGTAAATTTGAGGAAGTTGGTTATTTTGAAGAGAGTGGGAGAGATAGTTGAGGAGAAGTAGTGGGGATACGATCTTTGACTTGGTAATTTTTCTGTTTTACCTTCAAAAAAATGACTCGTGATTATAGGTGACAACTGCTTATTCGGTTTGATGTTAGCTTAATGATATAAATTTGAAAAAAACTTCATAGAGTTTATGAAATGTAATGTTTTTTCGTCTAATGTAGTCAATCCATTTTTCATGCATTTAAAGTTTTTTTTTTTTTTTTTTTTTTTTTT